>CAJHNH020008439.1:0-55353 GCA_905116865.2 Candidula unifasciata | reverse complement strand
AGATCATGTCATCCAAGACTGTCCCAAATACAACATATCAAAGCAACACTTTTGGCCAAGAGAAACATCGGTGCAAGTTAAACTTTACAGCTCGCTGAGTGAATTACAAAAGACAGTGAAGTTCATACTAGAGACAACACTGCAGATATAAAGAATCTATTTCATGCGAACGAAAGAAGAAGAAGAAGAAGAAGAAGAACATGGATAAATTAGTTGGAAAAAAGTGAAGGATTAGCGGATAGATAGGCAATAGTCTATAATGGATTTATGCAGAGATAACAAGTGGATCTAACCTGTTGCACTTTAACATATGAATATACTGATAGAACTTTAGCTGTTTGAAACATCATATGTCTGACAAAGGCTATTGTTGAACTGTCTCGTTTGTGCCATTGTATTTTTTACAAGGTCTGAAGCCATAATTTTTTTTCTTTATCACAGACTCCAACAACCGGGAGTACCGACATAAACAATACATGGAGGGGGAAAGGGGGAGGGGCACGACCCTTATAATCTTTTAGCGGGGGTGGGATGAGACTTTCTTTAAAGGAGTTTTAGTGAAAAATTACTAATCTTTTTGTTTGTTCATTCGGGCGACGTAAATTGTTGTGCCTATTTACAGCATGGCAGAGATATTTGCTTCTTTCGGCCGACACATCCGACTTCTTCCGGCATTCCTTACCCCGGTTAGCCTTCCTGGTTAATTTCGTGGGACACTCGTCATCACCTGATCCACAGGTGTAGATCACTGCGGACCCGTCCAGCTTAGTCAATTTTCAAGGGAAGACGGGGGCATCCCCCTATAAGTGCAGAGATGATGCATGGCGCTCTAGTACCGAGCTCACCCAAGCAATCATCACGGCCTGCATATGACTGCTTAACCACACATCCGTATATCGAGTATCCTCTGATTACGGGAGTTGCACCCTTTGGGTGTCCACATGGTGTCCGCCTCGAGTGGTAGAGGTTCCAGGTTCATTCCCCGGTAAGGGCTGGGATTTTTCACGTGGACTTGGACTTCTAGTAATTCCCCCTGGTCTCTGGCTAGTGAGATCGGACGCCCGTGTGCATTGTTGCGCACGAAAAAAAAATCCCTTGGCAGTTGGAAATCGAAAAGAGTAGCGGTGCCGCCCGTGTAAAATTTGGAGTTAAAAATCTACCTAGGGTAATTCAGGATCCTCGCCGGTGCTACAGAGCCTGTGCACTGTGCTGAGCTTCTTCGGGCTCAGACTTGAATTAAAAGAAGAACCAAGAACTTATCGGTTACTACCTGTGCAGAAGTTTCAAGGAAAGACAATACGGAATCACGAAATAAGACGAATGCTAGGAATAAAGCCAGTCTTACAGGTCATCAAAGAACAACAGATGAAGTGGTTTGGACACCTAACAAGAATGCCCTGGTACCATCTGCCACAGCGAGCCACACTAAAACGTTACAACGGATATAGAGGGAGTGGAAGACCTCGGAAAATATGGAGTGATGGCATTAAGAACAGCCTTACAGAAATTAACATCAGTCTTAATAGTGCTCTTGACAGAGCTCATCAACAAACATTACATCTCCCCATAACACTTCCACAAGGTGGAAGAGAAGAAGAAATAGAAGACCCGGGTGCCATGATATACGGGCATCTCACTTTTTCAGCATATAAGATATTTCTCCCTGACAATAGCACCTACGCCGGGGCATATTTCGTGGTTTTTCTGGGAAGCAGGCATCAAGCACTGCTACCCTGTATGGTAATTACACGTTAACGAATGTGGCATGTTTGAATCTTTTGGGTCATAAAGTAGAATTTTTGAACCAGACATCCCAACCTTTGCTGTCACACAGAAAGACACTCGATTGCTGGACATTTGAACCTAAGCAGACAAACTGTAGAGCTCTCGGTCGACAGACATTGTAACATGAGTGTTTCATTATGTAGGGAACTTCACTCAATTGGAAGTTATAACTGTTTTTTTTTTTTAAATGTGTTTTCTATGTTCGTTATTTCCCTGTCCATGAGGGAGTAGCCTGACGAGTAGTAGAGGATATTTGGACACTTTCTCTTATGGTCACCAACACCCAGATCTTATGTGAGCTCTGCTGATAGATTTATTAGTAAATGATTAAGTCGTCCTCTGGGGTTTGTTCCATACAACAGTACACTGATTTGACATTAGAGCTAAATCTTACAATATGGAACTAGTTTTAATTTCCCGTCTTCTTCACGTAACCTCCGGCTCAATGTTTTTAGTGTTTTTAGTGTTCGCCCACTTCTGGTCTGTGGTTTTGTTCCAGAACATTTCGCGTGCTCATCGGTATTACACATCTGGCTTATGTGTATGCAGCCTGTTGGGAGTCTCGTCTCTCAGATAGATGCACTGGGACTTTGAAGGAACACCCCTAATTAGTCGCCTTTGATGACATTCTTGTTAAGGGGAAGTTGGTCTCCCCTTTCCCTCCTCACCCCCCCCCCCCACCATGAGATCCCGGAACCCACAAGAGGGGGAAAAAGGGGGAGGGAGAGTTTTCTTTCACTGTCACAGATTTCCCAGGAACTTCTTTGTCATGTGGCAAGTGTCATTCAATGTTTCTTTTCAAGGATAGAAAGGTGGAGTTGTCAGAATGACTGATGGTACATTTTTGGTTATATGCATGTTAATAACAACAGGGGAGACTTGACTGTCAGATAGAAACGCAGAGAGAGAGAGAGAGAGAGAGAGAGAGAGAGAGAGAGAGAGAGAGAAAGAGAGAGAGAGAGAGAGAGAATGAGAGGGAAAGAGGAAGGACAGAGTGACAGTGAGTGTCGGGAAAGAAAGTAACAGGTGAGGAAAGAATGAGAGGCCAAGAGAGAGAGAGAGAGAGAGAGAGAGAGAGAGAGAGAGAGAGAGAGAGAGAGAGAGAGAGAGAGAGAGAGAGAGAGACCAATGCATACGGAAAAGAGAGGAAGATGCAAAGAGAGAAAGAGAGAGAGGCCAGAATAAATCAATAAAGAGGACTTTAAGTAAAAGAGACAAAGATCAGCGCACCAACAAGGAATGTTTTTATTATCCAATCGACGTCTTTGCATATTGGGCATAGTCATAGTAACCGTGCCCGTTGCCTCGAACACCCTCATGGACGGGCAGAAAGATAAAGATTAGGCGACAGTTGTAAAGTAGAGCACAATACGTCGTATTTTGACTCCGTAAGCTATACTTGCCGTGGCTGTTTATATTCTTAGTACACCTCTTATTGAGTTTAAATAAGGAAGAAACAATGTGTAACACCTCCCGATTTGGCAATTATTATTTCTGTGGGGCTCAAAGTGTCTCAGGGATCAGCTGCGGTTCTTGTAATAACTTTTTGCAGCAAAAACATAAGAAAATTGGAAATCAATATCTTCGATCAGATCAGCAGGAGATAGGTATCAGGTGCAGGGGACGAGTGTGCTAACGATCAGTATATGGTGAGGCAAAGGAAAGTTTGATCAGAGTAGATAAAGGGAAGTAAAAACTATTGACAGGTTCATGGCGTACTTTGAAGGGTAGCTAACTAGGTCGGAAAATCTTGTTAGCAACTCCTTTATTTAAAAAAAAAAAAAGTCTTGGGGTATTATTACATGCTTCTGAGGTCCATGTACCCAGGCGAAAGGCAACCATGCGTGAATGCAGCACAGCTGCTATCCAGTTCAGAAACCACGGACAAACTCCCTTTTCCGTGAACACAGAAATCAAAATATCATATTTGAGTCTATTGTAAGCATCCTCAAGATCAAGTGCTGCCATAACCGTCCCCTGTCTGTTCTGGAACCCCTCATAAACATCAACAGCAAAAGTAGCTGCATTTGACAAGGTATCTTTTCGTGGCCGGTAACTACCAAAACCTTTAGGCAGGACAACAGCAATACAGTGGAACCTCGCTTAACGAGCATAATTCGTTCCAGAACCATGCTCGTTAAGCGAAACACTCGTTATACTCACAAAATTCTATGTATAACGTTTATTCAAAAACAATTATATATATATTAATAAGGAGAGTGAATCATCTTCATCTTTTCTTCAAACGCGGAACGAACCCACCTGGAATGCGAATTCGATTTGCAGAAAAAAAAATTCGAAATAATTATGATACATAGCTAATTATTTATTTTTTATAAGAAAGATGTCCAGAGACATTTGTTTTTGCCGACGCTTCAAAATTTGGCGAAAAGGCGACACAGCATTATCATTAAATAAATTTGCAACGCGCATAGGCACTTTCTTATTAGGGTGATGTTTCTCAATGTAAGATGCAACAGTTTGTCATGCTTTCAGCATTTCTCTTATTTCGCCAGAAGATTGTTGCCTTTCTGTTACCTCCTCCTCCTACTCTGACAAACTTTTCCCCAAAACTTCCTGCTGTGAACTTTCTGTTACCTCCTCCTCCTACTCTGACAAACTTTTCCCCAAAACTTCCTGCTATGAAACACAATACAACTCCATAAGCTCTTGGGTGGTCAGCTCTTGGTTGTGCTCTTCCACAAGCTCTTCGATATCACTGTTATCCATCTCCAATCCCACGGTAGTGGCCAAAGACACAATCTCGTTGACTATAGGTTCCACGGGTACTGTCTCGAACCCCTTAAAGTCACAAATCTACATCGCTTTCCGGCAAAAGCTTCTTCCAAGCGGAAGTTAAGGGTCTCTTGGTAACCCCTTCCCCCGCCTTGTTGATCATCTTGAGGCAGGCAACGATGTGGAAGTGGTTTTTCCAAAACTCTTTGAGAGTGAGGTTGGTACCTTTAGCCACCTGAAAACAATGCTCGAAGAGTGTTTTAGTGTAGAGCTTCTTAAAGTTAGAAATAACTTGCTGGTCCAAAGGCTGGAGTAATGGAGTGGTGTTGGGAGTCAGAAACTGGATCTTGAAGAACTTAAATTATTCAGAGAGATAATCTTGTAGGTCTGGAGGATTCCACTACATTATCACAATATAACACGTTTGAGAAAATGTGTAATCACAAGTGACGATGCTACTGGAACGAGTGCTAAACACAGACTGATGTAACATGAGCACAATTCGGGACTTCCCCTATCCTTGCCACTCGTTATGCGAAACGTCGCTCGTTAAGAAAATTATTTTTTTTACAATTTGTTTTGCTCGTTATGCGAATTACTCGTTATGAGAGGTGCTCGTTAAGCGAGGTTTTACTGTAATCTTCTTAAGCACCTTGCCAACAGTATTTTGTCGTGTGATAATCCTCAAACCGCTGAGTCTGGAATGATCTTTGCCTGGTTTTGGAAGTGGAATTAGGTAGCTGCGTACCTATTTCTGGGGTACCGAAGCTGTTCTGATGCTCTGGTTGAAGTAAAAAGCTATCTCCCTTAAGTCTTCATTACTCATGCTCTTATATATATATATATATATATATATATATATATATATATATATATATATATATATATATATATATATATAATATATATGTGATAAAGAAATGTGCAACGTAGCTGAATCCCCCCCCCCCCCCCCCCCGATCTTTAATAATCATGTCGTCAAAAAACTAGTTAAGAGTCTGCTAAAATGGGACGCGTTGGGCCGAAGCAAGAAGGAGGAGGGGGAGGAGGAGAAGGAAGAAGATGAGAAGACATAGGAAAAAAAGATGAAAATAATAATAATAATAATAATAATAATAATAATAATAAGAAGAAGAAGAAGAAGAAGAAGAAGAAGAAGAAGAAGAAGAAGAAGAAGAAGAAGAAGAAGAAGAAGAAGAAGAAGAAGAAGAAGAAGAAGAAGAAGAAGAAGAAGAAGAAGAAGAAGAAGAAGAAGAAGAAGAAGAAGAAGAAGAAGAAGAAGAAGAAGAAGAAGAAGAAGAAGAAGAAGAAGAAGAAGAAGAAGAAGAAGAAGAAGAAGAAGAAGAAGAAGAAGAGAAGAAGAAGAAGAAGAAGAAGAAGAAAGAAGAAGAAGAAGAAGAAGAAGAAGAAGAAGAAGAAGAAGAAGAAGAAGAAGAAGAAGAAGGAGAAGAAGAAGATGAAGGGAGAAGAAGAGAGGGAGAATGAAAGGTAATGATGATAGCGATAATGATGATGATGAGGAGACAAAAATAAAACCAACTTCAAGGTAACTGTCAGCAGTTTACGCTAAAAATGCAGGCATTTACAAAATAAGTCGAAGCCGACCTTGAATATTAGACACCAGGTTAAAGCTCTGTATGTCCCTTACCGGAAGACTGCATGGCCTTAGCAGAAGGAGGAGGGGGGGGGGGGGTCCAGAATTATAGATTTTTGACCTTGCTGGGGGGGGGGAAGAGAAGGTCGCCAAGCAGCAGAATATGCCTGGGAACCGTGCTCTAAGTGGAAACTGTACCGTGAAAACCATGTGTGGATGATAAAAGTATGGCGCCACAATTTATCTATCGAGTCAAGGGAAGCCAAAATTAACTTCATTAGCAACATAAAAAAAAAGTAAATAAAAAGGAAAAAAAAAAGCAAATGGTGAATTTTTTTATTGGGGGCATAGTTAGTGTGCCTGTCTCTAGAGAAGATACATCTCCTTCTTCCTGTTCACCGGTCGTAAACTCCGACGGAAAGTTCTGGTTGTTCGTCTACTTCTGGACTCTAGTCCTGTTTCAGAACATGGGTGTTGCGTTAACATCCGTTTCACAGATCTTGCTCAGGTATGTGCAGACTGTTGGTTCCTTGCCTCTCAGGCAGATGCAGCCCGACTTTGAAAGAAGCTTCCAGTTAACTTAATCCTACGACAGGCTTATAGGAGAGGCAAGGAGTCTGTTCTTACCACCCCCCCCCCACCCCACCCCCCCGAACCCAAATGAGAAAGAGAAGAAAAGTAAATGGAGGAAACAATACTTTTTTTGGCCTCCTAGGTCGACCGAGCCTTGAACGGGTATCAGGTAAAGTCCTGGGAAGTGAAAGCGGCCGGTGTTGTGTTGACCGCATTACCTAAAAAATGCTGACTGGTCTATGAAATATAGGTCTAGCCCCTATATGGCCAGTACGCCTTTGCTTTACAGAGAATTATTTTCGAAAGTACAGTATGTGCGCGTGCCTGTGTGTGGAAGCACAACAAAGTTTCAGCTCACAATTTGGTACGTGCTCAAGATCGTGCGATGTGGGGAAGCATGATCGTCCTTGCCAGCTGATTACGACATCCGGCCCCAACGAATGTAGGGCTCTAGTAGAACGTCCTCGAAAGACGCAAGCAATAAACTTAGATTCTTTTTTAAAAACTTCATTTGAGTGTGATCAAGGACGTTCACCGCTGACTGACCTTCAGTTGCAGAGGAGACTTTAGTTCTTTTGTCGTCACACTCACCTTGTCTGTGCTAATACATACACACACATACACACACACACACACACACACACACACAGACACGGTCACACGCACACAAACATATACATTCATACACTCTCTTCCAATCTTTCTCCATCTCTGACTCTCACACATGCTTTATCGCTTTCTCAAACTCTGTCTCTCTTCTACTCTTTCTCTCGATTTCACTGTCTCTAGCTGACTTATTCTCCCTCTCTGGATCTTCTTGTTGCTCTTTCTCTCACGATCTTTCTCAGTCTCACTTTTGACTCCTTCTACATCTCTCTCTCTAGATCGCTTTTAGTCTCTCATCCTTACACTCTCGCTCTACCTTTTCCCGTCTTCTTCTTAGCGTTCATCGGCGGAATGTTCTGGTTGTTCGTCCACTTCTGGACTTCGGCTTTGTTCCAGAATTTAAGAGTTTTACGAGCACGTCTGCTTTACAAATCTGGCTCATCTGTATGCAGACTGCCGGCGACTTGCCTCTTACGCAGATGCACTCTGAGAAAACATCCCTTATTAGTCGCCTTGTATGACATGCTTGTAAAGATGCAGTCCTACACTGGGAATCCCCAACAGTACATTACATATTTTTTCCCACAACGTTATCACAAGTTTTATCATCTCTGACAAACCCTAGAATGCCACAAACATTTAAAAACTTGAACCAACATACAGTGTAACCGTTATACTCTATCCCCTTTGGGGTTGTTTCTTTTCCCTATTCTAAAATTTGAACTGTAAATGGAATGGACTGTGTTCAGTTCAAGCATAGCGGCTTGTAGTTCATTAGTCAATGAATGACTCCCCCATGAGACTGGAGACTAGCTGCTCAGTGGGGCTCCAGATTTTCTCCCGAAGTTTCTGGTTTGTCTGTCTTTAGTTGACACACTTGTAGCTTAGACATATTGTTTAAAAAAAAAAATCAACATAAGACAAGACATTCGGGGCGCCGCCACAAATAAATTGGTTGAGGGTGTGGTGGTGGGGGGGGGGGGGGGGAGGCGGAAGTTGACAGGTGCTCTGCCTATTTTAATTCTCAATGGAGTAGGGCGCTTAAGAAGCTTTGTCCTTGTTTAGGTGTGCAATTGTTATTATTATTATTCACTGTCAACAGTCGTCGGCGACCATGCATCTCCACAAAAGGCGATCTCCAACAGCAGACAATAAACTACAAGTCCTGTGATCGTATGTTTGCCATTGCTTCCTGAACGGTCGGCCCACTGATACCATTGTCGAAACCAACGCAAGGCGCATGGCCCGAAGCTGGGATCAATACGAAGCGTTCGCATCGACTTAGCCACAGTTAGTTGCGTATCCTTTACAGGACGTTGCAGAACCAACCCTAACAGCCCCTGGTTGTTGTGTGGTTTCTCTAGGCAATTTACATCCAGTAGTTTGCCATTGCTTTCTGGACGGTCGGCTTTCTTGATACCACTGTCGAAACCAACGCAAGGCGAGTTGCCCGCAGCAGGGATCAAACCTGGCATCCCGGCATTACGAAGCGACGCGTTCGCATCGACTTAGCCACAGAGCCGACCTTAGCCACAAAGCCAACCCAAATCCCATGACCTTCGTGAATTTTAAACACTGTACCCAGATCAACCCAGCCTTAAATAGATACCATGGAACAGATTATGGACAGTGTAAAAGGTCAGCGTTGGGCTAACTATACGATACATCTTTTGATTTTTCAAACTATTAAATTCAAGAATCGACAACATACCCACAGATGCTCTGTCTTTCGCATCAAATGTCTTAAGTTGTAGAAACTAACGGTCCACGTAGCACATTAACTAAACACACTAGGTGATATTTACCCTCACCAGGACCGTACTACGGGCGATAAACACACGGGGTGCCAATATTCGGAGGAGAATCTCCCTGGCCACAGGTCCCAGAATCAACTGTTAGGTTATATTAGGGCCCTCAACAACAGGCGGTTAGGGCTTAAGGGAGAAAAAAAAATGTATCCCATATTGGGGCGGAGTTAGCAACAATTAATTATTATTATCCGTTGTTCTCTTCCTTTTATACGTCCTCCACACCCAGTTGCACGTTCACACTTTCCTACACATGTTATTTCATGTCACAGATCTGTCCAGTGTGTGAAGATATGCCCCACATCCTTTTGCACGCCTTCAGACACACTAAGCATATCAAGCTAGACCTATATTTTATAGACCCAACGGCACTTGGTTGGTGATGTGGTCAGCATTACACCGGTCGCCTTTTCTTCCTAGGACTGTACCTAGTACCCATACAACGCCTGGGAGAAAAAATAAATTATTTTTAGGGGAAGCTGGGGAAGGGGGGGGGGTGGTGGGGGATCCGACTCCGTCCGGACCCGAACCCACGATCTTCAGATCGGCAGGCGGGCATCTAGCCGCTACACCACGGCAAATCCGACTTAAAGACGATGTCCATCAAGCATCAACTGACCTATTACAAATATGTGCCTAGTAGCCTGTGTCCAGTGACAAATCGTATGCACGATTAAATGTGCTAAAAAATTTTGGACTTTATAACGCTTCGGGTATTTTCAGACATGTCGTACTTTGAGTTATTTCCCTTTAAACGAAACCGTCAAGACAGCTATGCGTGACCAAAGAGGCACACCTCACAACACACAACGGATCAGAGGGAGATAGGCTTATTTAATATTTAATATTCGTTACGGGTGGACCTACGTCAGAGCTATTCAACTGGCGGCCCGCAGACCGAATGCGGTCCGCAGAAGTCTAACGAGTGTCCTGCGGATAATTGCGAATTGTACTGTATTAATGATATTTATAGGCTGGTCTGTGACCCGTGACGATCGCCATTATCATTATAGACCCTGACCTTACCTACGTGCTGAATAGTCATGGAAAGTAAAGACAGCCGGCGTGATGCTGACCACATTACGCAAAAGTGCCGATTGGTCTATATTATATAGATCAAGACCTATGTGTTAAATATGCATGAACGCCTGGGAGGGGTTCTTCACCTTACTTTACGTGCTGACTGAATGGCTGCGGGATATGCAGTCACAAGCATAGAACGTCAGGTTCACCCGAGGGGCGGCGCTAGGCGTATGAACTCCAAGACAACTCCTGGTCTCTGCCCTAGCAAGCTGGCAATACTGTACTAGGGTGACCGTTTACTTTGGGCTTTGAAAGAAAAAATTTCTAATGGATTTTGCACATAAAAATAAAAAGAATTATCGCTGGGGCTACGGAGTACGTGTTCTATACTTGATACCGTCTCTAGCTACTAATTAGGAGTTTATTGAAATTTTGTATATTAGGTAGAAATGCGCAGATATCGCAGCTTTGCTGTAAAATACAACATTAAGGGACAAACTATTCGAACAAAAGTCTCCTCCACATCCCATATCGGTTACTGGCGCACGGCCAGAAAGACACGCATAAAACACAATGACAGCGGTTTAGGTGTGTATTATTTTTTAATATCTGTTTTGTGTCGTTAGCGTTGCAGTTTAAACGATATGTAGACAAGCCTGAGTACGCTATCTTGTGACATTGTGGGGTCTAAACCGAACAGTGACTCCTTCATTCCTTCTTCTTCTAGGTTTCCCTCTGCCTCTTGGTGTTTCCATTTCATGTTGTGCTCTCTGGCTGCTGGCATCGTTGGATTCGCTCACATCTGGTGGCCGAAACATTTCAGTCTTTGTTTCTGAAAGAATCTAAAAGTGGCTTTTAGCTGCTTGGTTCGCTAGGTTTTAACTATCTTAATGCTGGTCCTTTTTCGCTGACCTTTTCTTTTTCTTCTTCTTCTTTGTTCACCGTCTGTAAGCTCCAGCGGACTGTCCTGGTCGTTCGTCAATTTGGAATTTTGACTTTGTGCCAGGGCCCGAGTTTCGCTTGTACCTCCTATTTTACTGTGTTATTTGTGTGCAGTTGGCTGTTCCTTGTCACTCCGGCTGCTGCACTTCGACTTCGAAGAAAACCACAAATTAGTCGACTCCTACGACATGCTTGTTTAAGAGGCAGTGCTTTTAATCTTGTTCTCCCCACAATGGGAGCCCGGAACCCACACGAGGAGATTTTTGTTGTTGATGTTGTTGCTAATTAATTGATGCTTTTTTTTAGCTAGAACCCAACAGAGATTGTCAGTAATTGAAATGGTGTTGGAATAGTGTCAGCGTCTATGGGCGTAGGGGCTTCCTAATTCCGGGTGCCAGGTTCCACCTCAGCTGAGGGCGATTTGACAGCAGACCGCCTTGCGTTGATGTGGTATCAAGAAACCAGCAGGTCAGGTCAAATGGCAAACTACTGAAAGTTGTATATCTCTTCTTGCCTGTTTAATATACCATTTATTTGAACGGGTTGGCCGGGGTTGCTCCATACTGCATGCGTCATTCTAGTTACTTCTGAGTTATTTTATTTGTGTGTGTTGTGCTTTGTTTCTCGTTACTTGCCGATGAAGGCTAGTCACAGCAACGTCCTTTGTTTAGCGTAACTGGTTTTGTAAAGCTGACCCACGCTTCATTTTTCTCTGATCCGCGATTCTAGTAATGGTGTGAGATTGCAAACCACGACTGCCTCCCCCTCCATGCACGGCACTTTTTTTGCATTCGCCGCGAAAATGGTGTTGTTAGCAGTTTGTGTTGTTTTCAGCTAGGCGGCGACAACTGCGTCTTTCCTCTCCAACCCATCTGGCAAACCTCATAACTTGTGGCTTTTTACAACACGCTTGGGGCTTGGGTGGAATCTATTATATCACGATAGGGCTCCAGAACCCACATGGTTGCAGCATGTGGATAAGCACTACGGAAATGTAACTCCCGGTATTGTCATTCGATAGTTTAGTGCACATATCTGTCTGGTCCACATCCGAAAGAGACAATCTGCATTCTTTAATCATTGGATGAAAAAAAAAAAAAAAAAAAAAACTGGAGTACATCGTGACAGAAGGAAAGTTGGAAGCGAGGGTGTTAATCTATCATTGAGGTTAACTTCACTCACTCACACACATACACTCACTCACTCACTCACTGTATAGCGTTGTCTAATCTGTTGTTAACTTTGTAAACTCACTCACTCGCTCACTTACTCACTCACTCGCTCACTTACTCACTCACTCACTGTTGACGGAGAAAGTACGGCACCCAATAATAACCTGTGTTTTATGTCTACAGCTGAACGTATAGCGTTGTCTAATATGTTGTGAACTTTGTAGATTTGTGTCTGTATTTGGGTCTCATATTTAACACAAGGGTTAAATGGGCTTCGGGCAACCTCAGGCCTTTCTGAGATTTAGATGAAAATATGTCACGTACAAAGGCTGGTAACGTTATAGTAATCTACTGTTAAAGAGAGAGAGAGAGAGAGAGAGAGAGAGAGAGAGAGAGAGAGAGAGAGAGAGAGAGAGAGAGAGAGAGAGAGAGAGAGAGAGAGAGAGAGAGAGAGGATTAGAGTAGACAGAAAAAGGGGGAGGGGGGCGCTAGTGACAGAGAAGAGTTAGGATACTGAGAGACTTGGGTCTTTCTATTAACTGTCTTACATTTTGGTGAAAATATGAATAATAAGACGATGCGTGGCGTCATAGTAATGACATAGAGCAATAGCTCTCAAACTTCCTAATGCTGCAACCCCTTAATACAGTTGTGGCAAGCCCCCAAACAATTATTTTTCTTAATAACTTTACGAATATGTGTTTTTCAATGGTCTTAGGCGACCCCATGTGAAAGGGTCGTTCGACCCAAAAAAGGGTCGTTACCCGGTGACAAAGAAAGACACGGGCGGGGTGGGCGTGGTGAGATACTGAAGGACCTGAGCCGGGACGCCGAAATCTGGGTGCTCAAGCACATTGAGATAGGGGGTGGGGGTGGTGGTGGAGCTCCTAGAATATTCTGAGGGGGCAGGAGCCCCATGTGATGGCTTCTTCGTGGCAGCAGCCCTGGAGATGAGTAAGGTGGTTCTGTTAAATTGCAGACAGGTAGATGATATAATAAACTGTAAGACAATGTGTCACGCCACAGTACTTTACCGCGAGGGTAGACTGAGATAGACACTCTACTTTTGGCGAAGTCATGAGACAACTAGATTAATTACACCGTGAAGGTGGGAAAGTTGAAGGGTAAAGGAGGGAGAGGGAAGCCGAGAGATAAGATAGTTTGACATCATGGCATATGAGATCCTCTGTGTCTGAAGTGACTGAAATTACACGAGACAGAGCGCTAGGAATAGACATGGCTACCAACGCCGCACGGCATGGACTATAGGAAGACAAATTAATGCTTATTTCGATTTTTTTTTAGAAGAATACAAAAAGTCGACGACGTGCAATAGGAAAATTTGGCAAAGAGGAAGATTTTCATAATGGCACACAGTTAATGTCATTAAATTTGGCACCCACCTCTTAGTCAATATTCGTTACACAAATAAACCACCTAGTGGTACGGATTCAGGCTCAATGGTAGGCATTTCTCCCAGATTTACGGTATTTATCATGGAGTCAAGGCCGAAGGGTTGAGATACCCATAGTACCGAGCCAAAGGGTTAACAACTCATGGTTTTTGGATATTTAAAAAAAAAAAAAATATATATATATATATATATATATATATATATATATATATATATATATATATATATATATATATATATATATATAAATCAATGTTTTGTGTGTTTGTTTCACCCCTATAGACTCGGAAACTACTGAACCGATTTAGCTGAAATTTTCAGGATATGTTTGTTGTGATACCGGATTTTGAACTGTCGTGGTTTTAAATTCAACCTGTCACTGTTAGAGATAGGTGACCACAATTTACGCAATTATATACGCAACTAATATTTATAACTTTAGTGATTTCTAATTATAGCCACGTTACTTAATGCGCATGTGCGATCGATTTACCATACCGTGCATGCGCAGTAGTGACGCTCCATCGTCAACATCCGCCCGCGACATTTAAGTGTTATATTACAAAGGAAACAATTGACTGCGGTTTTTAGTTGTTTTATCTAGAAATATATAAAAAGGTAAGAGCATTTATTTAAGTAACATTAGTCAGTATGCACATGTTTTTTGTTTACTTTAAACAAATGTGGACCACTTCTTAAATCCCGCAATGATAAATGTATACACATTATCATTAACTATTATTATTATCGTCTTCGAGTACAAGAGTACAAGTTACAAGTAGTACAACCACAACATATCAACATTTGTGGTTGGCTTTCTTCTGTTATTGTTATTCAAAAGAATTATATAAATTTACACGACATTCCGTCTGAGGTCAGTGTTAGAATCTAAAAATATCTAAACAGGTGAGCGCATTTATTTAAGTAACATTAGTAGTCAGTATGTACGTTTTTTGTTTACTTTAAATAATAAGTGTGGACCACTTCTTAAATCCCGCAATGATAAATGTATACAGTGTACACATTTACACATTATCATTATCCAGTAATCCAGTAATGATAAATTTATACACATTGGTCCATCAGTCATTATGTACATTTTTTAAACTTCAAATACAATTGTGGACCACTCCTTAAATCTCACAATGGTAAATGTGTGCACATTATCTGTTGGCTTTTTCATATTGTCTTATATACCGTCTTTTCTTACTATTCGCTGCCCAGTTTCTATGCATTTCCTCTTGAGTCAAAATAGATTGTTATCTCATGCTCATATTTTTATTTATTTCAGCTATACTTCAAGTCACATTTGTAGTTATGCCTCCCAAACGACAAGCGCTTGGACTATCTACACCTAAAACACGCAAGAGAAGGGCATTAATTGCTTCAGAAACAGACGAGCAACGTAAGGTAAGACTGGAAACCATTCGAGTGCGCACTGCTGAAGCCCGTTCATCTCAATCAGACCAGCAACGGAAAACAAGACTAGACAACGTTCGAGTGCGCACTGCTGAAGCCAGATCGTCCCAGTCAGACGAGCAACGAGAAGCAAGACTGGAAACCAATAGAGTACGCACTGCTCAAGTCCGTTTATCAGAAACAGTCGAGCAACGGAAAGCAAGACTGGAAACCGTTCGGTTGCGCACTACTTTATCCAGGCGAACACTGCATGTTGATTTGAATCTTGGTGCATTCCATTACAACAGCAATTATGATTACAGTCTTCATCCGCAGGTGCTTATTGACAAAATGGATCACGTGTGCGTACATTGCAGTGCCTTTAAATTTAAGAATGAAACGCCGGGTATGTGCTGCGCTGGTGGCAAAGTTAAATTGCCAGTATTACTTTCACCACCCGAACCATTATCATCATTGGTAGCAGGTGACACAAGCCAGTCGAAACATTTCTTGGCCAACATTCGCAAATACAATTCGTGTTTCCAGATGACATCATTCGGTGCAACGAATATTGTGCGCGCGAATTACATGCCGACATTTAAAGTGCAAGGCCAGATTTATCATCGTGCTGGCTCCTTACTACCACTGCCCGACGCAGATTACAAATTTCTTCAGATTTATTTCATGGGGAACATTGATCAACAAATTAATCAACGTTGTTGATTCAATAAGGGGACACAACGAGACATAGTTGCTGCTTTACAAAATTTATTTGATCAACACAACAAATTAATTAGATTGTCCAGAACTGCTCTTCAACAAATGCCAGCTGATGACTACAGAGTTGTACTCAGAGCTGACAAAACACCAGTTGGCCAACATGAAAGACAGTACAATGCACCAACAATTGATGAAGTGGCAATTGTTATGGTTGGCGAAGAATTCAACTCGCGTGACATAATTCTTCATCGCAGAAATGGTGATGTTCAGCGAGTCTCAGAAACTCATCGCTCATATGACGGATTGCAATATCCAGTTTTATTTTGGCAAGGAGAAGATGGATATCATTTCAACATCAAATTGAGAAATTCACAAACACATGAGGAGATGATTAAGAAAGTCAGTGCCATGAATTATTATTCATATCGATTGATGGTTCGTGAATACGCTAACAATCAGTGGCTCAGTGAACGTGCTATCTTAGCAGCTAAAAACAAGGATGTGTATGCCATGAATCTGAACATTCAAGACAAATTACCTGGCGATGTGACAACGTATATGTCTATCGATACTGTCTCGAATCAGGACGAAGTTGTTAATTATCCAACTGAGTTCTTAAATTCACTGGATTTGCCAGGCATGCCACCCCACGTTTTAACCTTGAAAATTGGCGTGCCCATCATTCTTCTCAGAAACATCAATCCGCCACGTCTTTGCAATGGTACCAGGCTTTCAGTGAAAAAGCTGATGCTCAATATCATCGAAGGTACAATTTTAAATGGGAAATTTAAGGGCGAGAATATACTTTTGCCACGCATCCCAATGATTCCAACAGACATGCCATTTGAATTCAGACGCTTGCAGTTTCCGGTGCGACTCGCCTTTGCAATGACCATAAACAAATCACAGGGACAATCCCTACAAGTGTGTGGACTACATTTGGAACATCCGTGCTTTTCACATGGACAGCTATATGTGGCCTGTTCACGCGTCGGAAAACCTTCTGATTTATTTGTGTACGCGCCAGACGGAAGAACAAAGAACATTGTTTTAGGCACTTCGTTTTACCCGAAGGCACTTCAGTAAATACATTTATACTGTTAAATTACCTGTTTTTTCCTAAATAAATGAAATCGGCACAATGATCCAATATAATTACATTTTTGTTAAAGCGATTTTCCTTTCAATTCACTTTCTATTGTAGCAACGCGTGCAGGGTTGTTTACAGCAATTAGCAAATGTGTTCATTTTGTAATTATGGTGTATTTTTCCTCTTTTCGTTGCTTTTCACTAGGGTAGTTTTTCCAACTACTTCGATGAGGGAGAAAGTAGTAGGTGAACTGGGGGATGGGTGGTTAAAATAAACTGTTTACTGAGATATATTTAAGTTACAGTAACTGCCTTACCCACTCAAAGTTTTATTAGCTGTGGTTTAGCTGTTGCTCTGTACATCGCTAGCGTGAAGCGAAGACACATTTCTATGTTCTCTATTTTCTATATAGCCAAATTACGCCACAGCAACGCGTGGCCGGGTACAGCTAGTATATATATATATATATATATATATATATATATATATATATATATATATATATATATATATATATATATATATATATATATATATATATATAGAGAGAGAGAGAGAGAGAGAGAGAGACTTTTTTTTCACCTCTCCAAAATGGAAATTGATGGGGACGGGGATTAATGAAGGGATAGAAGAACCAGGTGAAAGGTCGGATAACTTGGTTTCACCGAATCACATTAAATCTCGAAGTGTATTCTTGTTGTTTCAATATTTTGGTCACATAAATAAAGGCAATCCCCCAAAACCTATATAGTCTTTATGAGTGCATTCATTGTACACTACTTGATTATCTTCATAATATGTGACATCAGGATATGCACGTCCTAGACAGTGGCTGTGAATTGGGGGGACACGCTCCTTACCTCGCCAGATGTTTCCTATCCAACATGCATGGTCGTTAACAGATCTGCTGAAGCCGTTGCTGCAGCCTTAGACACAAAAGCCACACCTGCTGGTGTTGTATCTATAGCTTGCCATGTTGATGTGCTTCAACTTTACACGATCATAAACAGTCAGGTGCGTGGCGTGGCTTTCTCGAAACTTACCTCAACTGATGTCTGATGTCCCCTTTCCCACCCTAACCCTTTCAACCAATTGTAACTGCCACCGCCAGTGGATTCCATCCATAATATAGAGATGGTATTCATTCTAACACTAAGAGGGACCCCAAGCCTCCCCCCCCCCCCAACTCCCCCTGTTGTGTACTGTGGGATTACCACTTCAAGGATGAGAATCAACCAAGAGAAAATCACAGAAACCAAGCACATTTAACTGTTTTAATCAGGTTTCGACAGGTTTGACAAGAAACATTTAGCGAATTCTTCAACTAATGTCTTTCCAATCAGTCTCTAGGGAATTATCACAACGGTAACGTAAGACCTCGACTCCAACAACCAAACAGTACATCGTTCTACAGAAGAAACGTCCTACTTAACTGCATCAGGTCACCACTGTAGGTCTGTTCTCGTTTGCTGATACGTCCTACTTTACCGCACCAGGTCACGGTGTAGGTCTGTGTCAGAAAGTAGACCAATGTTTCCGCAAAGTGGGTCAAGCAAGGTCACGGACAGATTCCCATCAGAGTTTACCAGTAAACGCCTCTTTTCAATGCAAAGATTGCGGGGTGATTGTGCGGAGCTGTGCAGCAAACCGACTGCCGGAACCTGAGTCGCCCCCGCTCCCACATGCCGATGCTAACGTTTGCAGACAATTTGGCTGTTATTGTGTATGTTTTATGTGAACATATTTTCTGTCTCGTCTGACCTGTTTTGCTGTTATTTAAATCTATTAATTTTTAAAATTGACTGGTGTGGACGAGCATCCACATTTTCAATCTAATCTCAAAAGCATGAATCAACTCGTGAACTGGCACCATTCCCTAATATTACAAAAGGCTATCTTCTCTTGTTTTCATATATGATCTTTCCCCTAAAATGTCCATTTTCATTCTGACTTATTCTGTCTTTATAACCCTCAATGGAGCGTAGGCCCTCTGCCAGCTCACGCCATATCGTTCTATCAATCGCTATCGCACGTAGCTCTCCCTATCTGTTTAACTTCACTCTCTAGCTCCCTTCTCCGTGTGTTTTTTCGTCTTCCTGCATTTCTATGCTCCTGTGGGTTCTTATTCTGTAACCAAGGACTAATGGCTGATGTTGCTGTTCGTGGTTAAATTGTAGGTCCAAATAATTATCAACATTATTATCTACAACAAATTTATGCGAAATTGAGAGATGCCCCTCCTGTCCCAAGGGTCCAACCTAATGGTTAAATTTCTCTCTCTCTCTTTCTCTCTCTCTCTCTCTCTCTCTCTCTCTCTCTCTATATATATATATATATATATATATATATATATATATATATATATATATATATGCGAAGAGAACAACTGGAACTTCAGAATAATTTAGAGACAGAGAGAGGGGGAGAGAGAGAGAGAATATATATAATTTAAACAATTGTAAGAAGCGCATTCTCTCTCCCCCTCCCCCTCTCTCTCTTTCACACACACACACACAAACATACACACACGTGATGTTCACCTAGGTAATTTCAACTCGAGATTCAAACCATTTGATTCAAAACTAAAATATATTTGTGCAAATCTAGAGCCAACTAAATAGTCTCATGACGAGCTTCAATTCTCTTGACAGTTGACACCAGCTTCTGTGCTAGTTTAAAAATAATCTCATCCTACACCTTATGCCCTACGTCCTTGTGTAGCCCTCAGATAAGCTTTCTTCCTGTGAAGCTCTTGATCTCGTCCAATATGTAACACTGTATTCTCACGCCCCCCCCCCACCCCCTCCCGCACCCCAACCTCACTCTCCGTCCGAGCTTTAACAGGGAGGTGTGTCTTTCTATATATCTCAAGTAACTTAATCGTGTACCCTCCATCTCGTTCGGTAATATTTTAATCCTTCTCAGTTTACTTTCTTCTTCCTTGCGTTCTCCGGTTGTAAATTCCGGCGGAAAGTTCTGGTTGCTTATTCACTTCTCGACTCTGGTCTTCTTTCAGAACCTGAGTCTTGTGTGCACATCCGTTTTGGGGTCTATTTCCTCCCCCCCCCCCACCCCCCAACCACACTGGAGCCACGGAACCCACACGGGAATTCAGGTTATGTAATGGTTCTGTTTTCTTCCCCTGTCATGTACACCCTGTCCGTCTATATTTATATATATATAACTACATTTCTTGTCGACCGACCGACCGACACGAAGATGGGCACAGTAAATAAGTGACACCTTGAGTATGAAAGTACATGAGACGGGAGAGCAGGTGAGAGACCGAGTTTCTTTCAGGCAGACTGTGGTAAGAGCGACGTTCTGCAAAGGACCTGCTACATGATGATGATGACATTTCTATAGCTTTAATGCTGCCCTCGTGTTGCTTTTTTTTCCTACTATGTTTCTCCATTATACAATAGTGCAGAGTAGATGTAAAGATTTATTCTTCTGGACGAGAAAGGTTCCATTTTTGCGAAGAGAACAACTAGAACTTGTGAATAATTGAGAGAGTGAGAGAGAGAGAGAGAGAGAGAGAGAGAGAATGAGAGAGAGAGAGAGAGAGAGATAAAAGAAGACAACGGTGGTAGATTCCTGACAGCATTTTATCGTGACACGGACAATGAAAAATGCTGCAAGATGTGAAGAAATGTGATCACCCTTGCCAGCTGGCAAAGTACTTCATGATGAAAAATGATTCACTGCTCTTAGTTGTTATTTTCTACTTATGGTTACATCACTTGAGTTTTATACGAGTGTATATCATCAGGCTCGAGTGTCTTGTTATTTCTCCACATGTTACAGGGTGCACTTATGCGTGATCTCCCACGCCAGCCGGTATGGCGTGACCTACACATAGCTTGTGTACTGCTAGGAGATAAGAGAGAGGAAACTCCCGCAGTGGGGGGTGCGCTGTTTATAATTAGTTTGCACAACATCGACACATTAGAAAATTTAGGGTCCAGACAGAAGTTGGGTTTCAGGGATTCCCAACCCTTTCAAATGAGTGGAACAAATAGAAGGCAGGATCAGAAATAATTATAAATGGTAGAAAGGGGATACAACAATAATCTACACATTGGACGGTTAGTTATTTTGTGACTGTGAACGTTAAGAGTGCCCTTATATAACTGTGCTATACGGCTGAATCGAGTTTCTGGGATTTGCTTCTCCTCCTTGAGGTGTTTTATTTCTACGGAGAGCAATCTTGAAGAGGAACGGGGACGAAATAGGCGACTTATTTTCAGCAGAGGATGTTACCGAATGACAGTCAGTTAGGTGTTTAGGTGATGTAACGAGTACCAAGCTAACGACACATAACACTGACATTCAAATGTAGCGAGAAGTAAAGGTCTAATTAGCAAGCAATATTTCCACAGTGGCTGTTAAGTATAACGTAAACAGCGGTAAGAAGAATGCGAGGACAACAAGAAGACGCCGGGAAAGGTTGAGGGGGTGGGGGCGGGGGGGTTAGGGGACCCACAGCCCAATAGAAAATGATGTGATAAAAAGTTATTATGAACAGGAGGTGGAAAAGGGGAGAATGCACAGAATAGCAACAGTAGAAAAGAAAGAAAGAATGGTTATTTTAATCAAGAGGAAGAAAAAAGAGGATGACGATGAGTAGAAGAAGAAGAAGAAGAAGAAGAAGAAGAAGAAGAAGAAGAAGAAGAAGAACCTCTTATAAATAAATACAGACTTTCACTAACATGCTATAATACAACAACATGTGTGCCCCATGCGATTCCTAAATAGCAATTTCATCCAAGAACTGCAGACTAAACTCACTTTTGAAAAATAATAACTGAAACAAAAGAAGGAGATTCGAGTAAAGGCGGAAATATATTGTTTATCATGAAGCATAGACATGTTTTCGACTGATACAAACTTTCATGTGCCCAGTCTCTCCCTGGAAAGGAAATGTGCGGGACACCTGGTATAGAGCACTGTCGTGACGGTATGAAACATTAGGGACATGACAAAGCTCTCAATAAATGTGCAAAATGTGGACTGGTTCTGCATCACAACAGCCCTGTGACAGTTTTCTATTAGTACTGTAGTCTGGCATCCGATCTAATGAATTTAATCTCGCTAAATCAATAAAGGACTATTCTGTTCGAACCAGAAAAAGATCTTGTATGTTCGTGTTGGTCCACACATTTTATATAATATTGGAGAGCTTATAAAAGCTATGTCCTAGGGGCAAGTGTGTTACACTGACTAATGTTAGCATGTTTCGTTGTTAGGTACTTATACTGTCAGTCCACTTGCTCTCCGCTTTTGCTTGTACTTGTTTACAGTTGTGGGCAGAGACGATTATTAGACGAGTAACCGGCATATCACGTCTCTATGATGATTAGATAATTAACTAACTTATTCTGCCTCCAAAAAACAACACAGTGAAAGCGCATTCAATGATGGCTAAAATTACTCTGATGCTATTATTTCTTAGCCATTTCTAGCTAAACTAATCTGTTATCAAGTATATATTTTCTTTCTGCGTTCTCTCTTTCTCTCACTTTCCGTGGTTAATAACAAGGTCTGACATTTGTATGAAAATACTGACGATCATTTGTCGTTTGGCTTTAAACACAACATGACTGTACACTTATGCGGAAATTAAACGTAACTGTAAGCTCTTTTCACGTCATCTCGTAGATCGAGATTTCTTTACAATATATTCTTCGCAAACGACAACTTTAAACTACAAGAGCTTTATTTTTCTTCTGTTACGTTCGTTCTTAAAAGTGTAATTGGCACGTTGTGCTGTGGTTCACAGTTAGGGAGCGATAAATTGGCCCTTCAGCCCAAAACATAATGTCAGCAAATCTTTAGTTTTCAAATGAATATTAAGGAGCAAGGGATCTACTTAAAAAAAAAAAAAAATAATATAACCCCTCCCCCAAAAATTCCCTTCTTTACCTATATAAATTATGATCGTTCAGGGTCATGTCTACATTTTTTAGCGTGACTCCAAGTCGAGATTACAGAGGGTTCAAGGAAATGCGTTTGTAATACATTTAAAATGACCTTGACAATTTTTTTTACAAACAATGTTAACACGCCGCCGCCCCCCCCCCCCCACAACAAAAATCAAGTTTTATATAGACAGCATGGACTCTACAAAGTCGTAACATTTAGTGGACGTGGTCAACACGCGTTACGAAAACGTTAACAACGACAACAATCTAGGCGGGGTGATTTTTAAAGTACAGTTTTAACTGTTAAAATATCAAACCAAACACTTTCTAAGGGTGATAACACTCACAACTGGTATTACTTGGATTTCGGAAAGTTTCCGCATTATATTATTTACTTGAAGATATGGGATGTGTGGTTACCACGTGGAGAATCACTGTGAGGAGTCGTGATTTCATCACCATGTCAGCAGACTAACCTAACGCCAACAACGTGGCCGCCCGCCCAGCAACTGAAGAATCAGACGACAATGGCGTCCTTGGCAGTCACTGCTTGTACTGCTGATCGTTGGCAGCCAATCAAAACTCGTGTCAGTGACCCAGAGCGCGGTCACATGTTCTCCTTGGCCAAGTTCATTATCTTGTAGGGACGCGAGTTTACCCCACTACACTATCTCAGCAGTTTCTGTAGCGTAATCTGCACGCTATATAAGACCACACATATTGGAATAAAGTAAACTACTCGCAAAATTCAGCTAAAGTTTTATTTAAAAAAACTGCATATGTTACATTGCGATATCAGAACTTGAGTTTACCCACATCTACATTATCTGGACGATTCTACTTGTGTGTTAGTTTCAAGCCGGCGCTAGCAAGTTGTGGCGTGACTTTAAAAAAACCCTCATCGATCTCGTCATTTTAGTGCTGTTGTTCCTTGTGTGTGTTGGTTTATTTCATTGAGGAAAGTTTGCATCTACATATAATCATGTCAGGAATGAATATCAATAGCAGGCGTACGTTAGCCACTGATGGGCAGCAACAGTCGTTACTGAGCGCCATTAATCGTTTCGTGCAGGCGGTAGACTCCATGGACGACACCGTCATGATTCCTTGCCGACTTCGAGACATTCCAGTGGATTCTGTCACCTCCTCTAAGATTGAGGAAAACAACAACAAAGCTGTTGTTCCTGCCGCACATTTGAGCGGAGATTTGTACGATTTCTACGTCATGCTACACGCTATCAAGTCAGAAATCATCGCCGGTCCAAAAGCAACAAGCTTAGATGAAAACATTGACAATTTCACAGAAAAGGTGAATGAAAACGACTCAGTTTCCGAAAATGCCAGAAAAACGGCAGCAGCTTTTAGATTCCACCTTAGGGGTTTATTCGGTCTCTTACATCAGTTGACGGAGACTGCCAAAGTCCTTAGTAGCAGGTACGAAAGAGACGTTACCTCTGCCCAGACTGGCATATCCTCAGTGTCATCGTTCAACATGTGATTTATACTAGATCTGTAGCCACCATAATCACTCACTTCTTCTATTGGCGTCATATTTGATCTAACATCTCAATGTAAAGGGAAAAAAAACCGAGGCGACATGACATTTAATCTAATCCACAAGACATTTAGTTTAAATGAGTGACCTCATAGTCGTACCAGTGTGAATATCATTGAGTGACATCACACCACTGTGAATCAACACTGTCATTCAATTAAATAACTGACACTACTGATCTGTGAATTATTCACATCTGAGGAGGTATTTCCTGGCGGCAGTGAGCATTGACATGGAACTTTCATTCAAGAAATCTATCTTCATGAATTGAACATCTCATGTTCTGATGCAGGACCTGAATCCAGTCACATTGTCATCATTCAACAGCTTGTTCCTTGTCGAGTTTTTCAGGTACTTCAGTAATTCAGTATCGTTGGACAGTGTTGTTGCTGACATTAGGAGACACTGCCAATCAACAGTTTCTCTGGTGGTATGAAACCATAATTCTGTGACAGTCAGCATTATCATTGACATCATAAGGGCATCAACTCAAGCACATCATTTAATTTGGTGCCCTGCAACATTGTTGTTACTGACACTGAGACAGTGTCATTCATTTTCAACATGCGTCAGTAACTTTGTTACATCCACAGAACTGCAGTAAAGATGTTTTGATAGAATTTTAATCTAATTCATAAAGAGACCCGTTTCCCCGCATTTGAAAACGGTCCACATTCTTCAGGAGACAGAACTGGTGCATGTTCTGATGAGAAAGCAAACCACTTAGATATTGAAGGGTTTTGCATAATGGCATGGAAGAACATCTGAATAAGAAAATATCATTATACCAGAGAGAGGACTGTGGATGGAGCTGATAACATTGTGTGGCATGGATTAGAAACACTAAATACACTGTTTATGTTGACAATATGCTGTTTAATATGTAGATTTTTCACTAGTTGTACAAAATCTCATAACATCAAGCTGCTGCCTAAATATGAAATTTGCAATGTGTTCAGTGCAATATAAGTATTTATGAATGCTGTTTGTTGTATATTTACTATTGATATGATTGCTATCATCATCATATATTGTTAAAGTACATTGGCCAGAATGATTATACTCTTTTAGTTTGGTAGTTTGTACATCACTGTCTTCCTTTTTTGTTTATTCTGACTGGTAGTTTCTCAGCATTTACTTCATAAATTAAATAGTATTAATGGAATAATAGACCAGACTATGAAACACAGGAACTCTGGGTGCATTGTAGATTTAAATATCTCCAAATGATGTGTTGAAGAAAACACATGTTGTGATTCTTGGCCACCTAGACAACTGTTTTCAGTTATGCTGAAAATTTGATTGTTCTGCCCCATCCCCCCCCCCCCCCCCCCCCCCCCAACAGACAGGCAGGCAAATATTTTAGGGTGTGGTAGATAAACTGCATGCAGTCATGGGACCTAGGCTGCACTCTCTTTGCAGGACAAATGTGGGGTTGTGGTTAGGCCCAGTTCTTGATGTTTTGGGGTAGTTAAAAACATCAAAAAGCCGGGAAACACACTCTTACCATCCTCAAAAATATTAGACTGTCATGTGACGTCATCCTGGGGGGGGGGGGGGGTGATGTTTTCTTCTGGTCACTAACTACCGAATAAAATCGCTTTGCCATGCAACTTTTCAAATTTACCGGAAATCTGCTGTAATCCTGAGCTTGTCAATTTCAAGTACATTTCTGGGATAATATATTTAAGATAAAATTAAGAATTAGTTCTCTTTTTTGTAATTCTTTAGTCATTTCTAAGCCCTAAAGAAGTAAAATTCTGGATGGCAGGCATTGACATTAAAAGTTAACTATCATGCATCAACTTTTGAGTCCCAATAAATGCAAGATGCGCCGATTTTACGTCTTTAGACTACCCCTTGGGCCTCTGATGCTAAACCCCCTGGGACTCAAAAAGTTTATGAAATCTTAATTCATCAGTGATTTTCCAAGTGAACTATCAGTGATACACTTCAAGAAATTCATCTGTCAGTGGTTTATGGTAGACCATCTAAGACACATCTTAACATAAATGTTTGTCGTTCTGGGGTGGAAAGGGAGAGAAGAGAATCAACAGAAAAACAAGTAAGGCAGTCCTTCATGGAAAGATCTTCATGTTTATAGGGTTCAACTCCACAGAAAGTTCTGGTCATTGACCCACTTGTGGACTAGAGTTATGCACATTCATTTTCAGATCTGGTTTATTTGTGTATAAACTGTTGGTTCCTTGCCTCTCGGGCTGATGGACTCTTAACCTTGAAGGAAACACCCCTGATAAGTCAATTTTATCATATGCCTGTTAAGGAAGTAGTGGGTCTGCCCTTTCTTTCCCTGAAATGGTTCAGAAACCCACACAGGGAGAGTTAAGAGAGAAATGTTTGCTCTGTATAACTAGTGGTGTTTCAGAAACACATTTCAATGTGTGTGCTACACTGCTAAATAACACATTTAATCACATATGCAGTTATGCTTGTAATGGCATTGGTGGTATGTTTATGTGTCCTACATATGGAAACTTATGCTACTGTATACCAGACACCTTCTTTCTTCTTCTTCTGTCTTTTGGTCCTCAATGGAGCATAGGCCCTCAACCAGCTCTCGCCAAGTAGCTCTGTTCTTCGCTGTTGTGTGCAGCTCATCCCATTTTCTTCTTCTTGTTTTTTTTTTTTTGGGCTGTTTTTTTTTTTTTTGCGTGAGGGGAAAAAATGGGAGGTTGTGTGTCTGCCTTTAATTCTCTGCCTCTGTGGGTTTCAGTGCAAACACATTCTAATAATTGCTTTCAGGTTTTCTCATTGTGTGCCCTATCCAATGCCAGCATCTTTTCTTCAACTGTTGATCTGCAGGAACCTGTTCTCTCTCAGAGTTCAGCATTAGTAATTCTTTCATACCATTTAATTCCTCTGTTTTTTGAGGGCACCAGTAAATGAATATTTATAGTTGATTGGCAACTGCTATTGTTCTCCATGCAGAAGTACTCATTTGACATTAGAATTAAAAATGTTAAGCTTAGTATTAGCTTTTACTTCTTGTGACTTCCACAAATTTCCTAGTGCTACGAAAGCTCCTCTTTCCATTTGTATTCATTATTCTAATATCTGTCATATACTTCAGATGCAGCCAGACACATAGATAGTCCTTATTTTTCTAGGAGCCGGATATAAAATGTACTCACATGTTGCCACTTCTAGCATGTCACTTGATGGCTTCAAGTTTGTGCAGTTCTCAATTTACATTGCATAAGTACCATCAACATTTGTTGTATTCATGGCTTTTCTGAATATTGCATTTTAATGAGGCCTTAGTTATAGTTATAAGCATTTGAAATAATACACGAGGAATGTACTTTGACATGTGCTGTTAAATTTAGCCGTCAAATTAATCATACATAGTTAATTGGTCTTCTCCCATTCCTGTGTGGGTTCTGGGGTCCCATTGTGGGGAAAACAAGAAAATACCCATTGCCTTCCCAACAAGGATGCCCTAAGAGTTGACTAATTTGGGACTTTCTTCGAAGTTGGAGTGCATCTGCCCGAGTGACAAGGAACAGTCAGCTGCACACAAATAAGCCAATGAAGCAGATGTACATGCAGAACTCAGACCCTGGCACAAAACCATAGTCCAACCGGATGAACAACCAAGACTTTCTGCCGAAGCTTACAGCCAGTGAATGAAGAAAAAGGTCTTCTCCCACATAAACACACAACCGCCCCCTCTGCCTTACTTTGTGTAGTAGCTAAAGAGGAACCTGTTTATCTCTTGTGTGGTGACAGACATTTCTGCTATGTCATGACTGAAGATTAAGACACATCTCCTGTGTGGTAACAAACACATTTCTTTGTGTTGCAATCAGGCAGACATTTGTCTATGTAGAAGATTCTGTTAGATCATTGTGGTGCCTTAGATATCTTTACTATAGAACTCAAGCTGTGTTATGGTGTCCAGTCTGAAGTTGTGTATGATCTGCTTTGAATAGTAAAGTCCTCCATAAATCTGGCATTTTGACTGCCTATAAATAAATGTATTAGTGGAAGACCAATGCAATGCATTTCCACTACCTTCCACAAAATATTGATACCATGTAAATATCCACACCTTATTATCTCAGCTGTATCTGTTTTCACAGATTTCATACAGTAAATATAGTTCATTTTGACATACATACAAATGTTTTTTTAATAAAAAAAAAATTTTTTTTTTTTGTAAACAGTATTTTTCCCCACTTTAATGCAGGAGTTTGGTAACAGGGTATTTTCTGTGGTTCAGATGTGCAAATTTTTGTGATTGTTTTATACGGGGTGTCACTTATGCATTACATGCCTTACAGGGTTGAAATGAACAGGACTAGTTATGACACATGGAATGAAGACACTGGTACAGCTCAGATTATCAGAGGCAGTTTATGTTGACTGGTTAGGCAGAGCAGTGTCATAATAGTTTGGATTCCCATGTGGGTTGCCGGGCCTCTTGTGGGGAAAACAAAAATAGAC
This sequence comes from Candidula unifasciata, assembly GCA_905116865.2. NCBI lineage: Eukaryota > Metazoa > Mollusca > Gastropoda > Stylommatophora > Geomitridae > Candidula > Candidula unifasciata. The sequence goes on along the minus strand of CAJHNH020008439.1, from coordinate 26,546 downwards.
TCACTGCCTCCCCAACAAGGATGTCGTAGGAGTCAACTAATTGGGGGCGTCCTTTAAAGTCAGGGTGCATCTGCTTGAGAGGCAAGGAACCAACAGTCTGCATACAAATAAGTCACATCTGTAAAATGGATGTGTGTGCAACACTCTAGTTTTATAACAACTCTAGAGATGGATGAACAACCAGAATTTTCATCCGGAGTTTACAGCTGGTGAATGCGAAGAAGAAGAAAATAGTTTTGAGAAAACAGAAATGGAGGCTAATGTTTCCAGAAGAAGTAGTAGTGGTCAGTCAGTATGATCATGGACAGACTGGATATCAATGACACCCTAGGTGTACACGTGTGGGCAGTTGATAGAGACTTTCTGGAATGCTGTTTGTGAGAACAGGACCTTTAAATACCATGCAACATGATGATGGTGTATAAGTGAGACAGTTGTAAATAGTTTGACCCCTGTAAGAAATTAGCTGTGAATACTCTGGTTTTCGTGTCAAGCTTATTTGTTCTGGTTTCTTTTTGTCAATTTTTGGTCCAGAATTTATTTGGGAGTGGGTTGTGTCTTCAGTGTAACATAATTGTGGCTTCTGTAAGAGCAAAAAAGTTGTTTAGGGTTGATGCTCTGCAGAGCCCATGTATGTTTTTCTTTTCTCGCTGCAGAAAGTATATTATTATACCTGACTTTGATCTGTAGCCTTCATTATATTGTACAGTCATTGTCTAGAGTTAAGTTATAAAACTGTAAGATTTACACAGGTGCGGTGTTATCAGTACACCAGCAGAAGATATCTTTGCATAACATAACCCTTAACCCATTCAGGTTGTGGATGTGTATGATGGAAGCACTAGCAAATAAAACCTGCCATCTTTCTCTGTCTTCTGCTTGATGAATAAGTGAATGATAACGTAGTTCTGTCCATTTCTTTATGTTGTAATTCCAGGTTCTTCTTAGCCCTTCTCTTTTTTGACTTCCCCCCCCCCCCCCCCCTTCCTTACCCCCAATGTTTCATGAAGTACAATCTTTGCAATTGAATCGTGTCTATATCCTAGCCACAACTCTATGTAGCCTGGTATAGTCTTCCTAACAGTTTTAATGCTAGTTGCTGTAGGACTAGGAGTGACCTGAAAAGCCATGGCTCAGAGAATGAAGTGACAAAAGGCGGGGGGAGGGCATGGAGTGAGTTGCATATGATTGCATTGGATGAAATGACTTGATGTGTGTTGGTTGGATGCCTATGCTTCATTGAGAGTTAAAGGGCAGAAGAAGAAGAAGAAGCTCAAGGGATAGAATTGTTTACACAGCACTTAGATAAAACGTATGTATGAATCATTTAAAAACTTCCTCACTCTTTAGGTACATAATATTAATTAACCATCACAGCATCATCTAATACTGTAAATAGTAGTTTAGTTGTTATGTTGCTGATGAAAATGCTGTTATTTCAAACAAAATGTTTCATTGTGAATATCACATTTTCTGTAATAAAATTTAGCTAATGTCATATTTGTTTGTGCAGTTGTCTTTTTGTTATGGTGCATTTTTGTATGTTGTGTTCTGTTAGATGTAGATAGTACAGTGTTGTATTCCTGTAGTAGATTCTTTACGAAATATTGCTCTAATCTCAGCCTGCCAGAAAGACTTCTTCTTCTTCTGCCTTTCTAGCCCCCAAAGAAGCATAGGCCCTCAACCAACTTTCGCAAAGTCATTCTATCCTTTGCTATCACATGCAGCTCACCCCATGTCCTCCACATGTTTCTAACTTCATTTTTCGGCTCCCTTCTCCTTGTGTTTTTTTTTTTTTTTTTTTGGGTGGGGGCTACTTTTATTCCTATGCCCCTGTGGGTTCCAATTCAAAGACATTCTAGTTATGCTGTTCTCCCGTTTTCTCAAAGCATGTCCCATCCAGCGTCTTTTCTTCATCTTTTGGTCCACTGGAACTTGTTAAGTTCTCTCCCAAAGCTCTACATTAGTGATTCTATCATACCATTTAATTCCCTCTATTCTGTGCAGGCACCAGTTAACGAATGTATGTAGTTTATTAGTAATTGCCTTAGTTGTTCTCCATGTTTCTGCTCCATACAGAAAGACTTACAGAGTGAATATTGTTTGTCAAAAGACACTTAAAAATGAAAATCTTGTTCTTGAGTTAAAAACAACAAAATAATGTATTCAGATAAAATTAAATGTCAGCATCTCTCAGTATACCATTAAGAACTGACAAATGTCAGACCTTTTAATTACTTGAGCTCCAAGGCTGTAAAGAACTTCAGTCAGAGAGTGGCAATAGTAATACAGGTTGAACATTATTAAAAGCTTATAGCAAAATATCACCAAACAAATTAAACATTTTCAAAACGTGATCATTTTTGTGGCAGCATGTGGGTGTGAACCATTTCATAATCACTGAAACAGAAACTTTGGATTTCATAGCTTAAATACTACAGAAAAACAAATCTGCAAATAAAGTTTATCAAAAAGAAACATACAGCCATTGTACGAGAGCTGAACATAACAGAAAACTGGCAGATAAATAATATATCATGCAAACTGAAATATGCTAACCCTGTTCATCAGAGCAGTAGCTTGGAATGAACTGTTATGGAGGGCATGGTTCTTAGAAGAAAATGCAGGAGCTCACCAGAACAAAGGTGGATGTAGGATGTTGAATACAGATTGGGGACCTGATTTTTCAAGTCTTGTATGTCTTCTGGCAGATTTTAGAGCATATCTAATGTGTATGTTTGATAAAAAAACACAGCGTATTGTGTCTGTTACCTCCGGGATTCCTGAGTCTTTGTGGGGGGGGGGGGGGGGGGGGGTGAACAAAAACAGACCAACTACCCCCCCCCCCCAAACAAGTATGTCATAAAAGGCGACTTTAAAGGTTTCCTTTAAAGTTAAAGTGCATCTGCCTAAGAGGCAAGGGACCAACAGTCTGTTTACAAGAACGCCCGATCAGTAAAACAGATTTGCACACACAAATCTGGAATAAGGCTGTTTCTGTTTAAACAAAGAATCAACATCATGGTACAAGGGTGGTAACTCATAAGTGTTCCGTTTTACTTCGAACTCAGTCCTGAGTCTGAAGAATCTCAGCGCAGTGTACGAACTCCGTAGCACCGGCAAGGATCCTGAAATACTTGAGGTAGATATTTGACTCCAAATTTTGCCCAAGCGGCGCCGTTGGGCTACTCTTTTCGATTTCCAACCGTCAAGGGATTTTTTTTAACGTGCGTAACAATACACACGGACTCCCGATCTTACTGCCCAGAGACCTGGGAAAAAGACTAGTCCACGTGAAAAAATTCACAGCCTACACAAAGTGGAACAACAACCAACATTATATGTTGGAGTTTACAGCCGGTGAACCCGAAGAAGTTTCTATTACATAATATTACAAAGGCAAAGATATCTCTTTCAAAAGATATATATGAATAAAAGAAAAGAAAATGTATTGGCACTCATAGAATGAAGTAGAAAGAAAGAAAAACACACTAAACAACATGGAAACAAGTGCATAAGGACATGGTCAACTAGGCACCCCCAATAAAAGGTTTTCTTATTTGCCATGTCTATCGTACAACTTGAAATCCACATCTCAGGCATACGGACAGAATTCATTTGAAACCATTGAAACGGCACCATAGGTTACAGAAATTAGTGTTAACGAAGCATATTTCAAATAACAAGCACAGCAACAATTTAAGAACACAGTAGACCTTAATGCTTTGTCTGACTGACTGACTTTCTACCCCACCAGGACATCACACAAGCGATACACACCCGATGACACAAAGTGCCACCATGTGGATGAGGATCGCCGTGGAGAGGTCCCAGAAACCGCGTTCAGACATTTGGCCGTATTTATGGCCTGCCTATATTGCGGCCCCTGGCAAAAGCCAGGGCGGGGCTTCAAATAACACAAAATTTCGTCCTAAAAAGAACGAAACTGAATAAAGCAATAATGCTTTGTCTAGAATACACAAACATTTAAGAAAGGTATTTGTGGATGTTATGTCTCACATAAGACCAGCCAAACCAGTGTGATATTCCCCTGCCTAACCAATCAGCATTCAGTGCTTTGTATTGCTCGTATAGGATCTCAAAAAACCCTTCCTGTCTGTGACTGAAACAGGACGCTGACACCAAGAAAACTGGTGGGGAAAAAAAGAGGGGTGGGGGTGACTTCTATTACAAATTATCTGTGGTTGGGAGTGCCTCACGGGCATAGACCTGCTTAAGTACGTAATATTAATAGTGTAAAGTCGGGAGATGTGAACCAGCGTCATTGCACACGGTTATAAACCATAAGTGCTCTGCCACCAGTAAGGACCGCTGATAATAATTGTCCGCTTGTGTCGCCGTTCTCACGTAACTCTGTAGCTACAGAGACGTTCCTCCATTTACCCCAGAGTGTCAACACTGGTACCCATTCCCTAGAGGCTGGGTGAACCCCGGGAACCGCCCGGTTTCGAACACCGACCGTGGGCTGCAGCGAGTCGCAGCTGGATTTGAAAGCGAGCCTCTTATCGACTGCGCTAACGTAGCCCCCTTAGTAATAGGTGCTAAATGGTGAGGATGATATAATAATATATTTGAAATACAGTGCTTAAAGCAATCTCAGATGTGGCCAAATTCTGTTGGAAAGACACATTTGCATATTTCGGCGATATTTCTTGCTTAAATTTTTATCTGGAAAAGAAACCTGGCCTCAGGGGCAAAGTGTGCAGGGAAAGGTATGGGGAATTATGGAGGACCTGCAAGTGATGTACGTATTTGTAGAGGCAGCCCAGCTCACGTTTTGACATGCAAAAAAAAAAAAAAAACGAAACCGAACCGAACGTTAAGAAGAAGAGTATGTGCTTTAGGAAACTGACTTCCCCTAGTGGGTTCCGGGGCCCTGTTATAGGGACAACAAGAATAGACCCACTGCCTACCCGAAAGCGTGTCGTAAGGGTGGACTAATTGGGAGCTTCCTTCAAAGTCGAAGTGCATCTGCCTGAGAGGCAAGGAACGAGCAGTCTGCATACAAATGAGTCAGATCTGTAAAACGGATGCACACGCAACACTCAGGTTCTGGAACAGGACTGCAGTCCAGAAGTGGATGAACAACCAGAACTTTCAGCCAGAGTTTACAGCTGGCAAACGCCAAGAATAAGAAGAAGGAAACCGACATAATCTCTTCACCCCCTCATTCTTTGCCTTTCTTTGCTAAATTTCCTTATTTGTTTAACTGATTTTACCCAATCATTTTATGTTCATTTTTTTGCCATTGCTTACTCAACCATTGAATAGCGTAGCACAAAGCGGTCTGCACACGGTACCCACTCAAGGTTGGGAGCCAAGGTCATTTTTGAAAAAGTCAGGCTTCGCCAGGAAGCGAACATACGTGGCGTGAATATGACGACTTGCATCACACTGAGAAAATCATGGGAAGGTGGTTGGGGGGGGGGGGGGGGAGGGTGTCTACGTGGCGATCCCTGTGGGTCTTTGCCGGAATTATGGAGTTGGTGCTCTGTGCAGCGCTCTCGGCAGGCGGCTGGTCGTTCTGCGGAGAGTGACCGAGCCATTTGGGTTAAAACCAGATGCAATGAAGTCGGGACTGAGTGGTTTATCTGTTTTAAGCCTTAGGGCTGCTACTTGAAGATTTGATCACTCTGTGATATTTTAATAGTCATACGATGGATGGCAGACCAACGTGGCAAATCGCAGACACCCTGCTCAACCTCCAAATAGTGTGCATGTAACGATCACATCAGGCCGGTGATCTGTGGTCCTGTGCGGTTAAGAAGCGGTACTCTCATAGATGTTGTGGGATGTTGGGGTTATGAAACGACGTTCACAACACATAAGCTTCCCAGACGCCGACTGCATACATGTAAACGTAATAAATTTACCCGTGCGCAACACTAGACGGCTGAACAGTAGACATAATTGATACACCGCTCGTTGTGTGTTGACGTCAGCAGGGTGGGGTTATTAACTGTAACAAAACCCGCAAACTTAGGCAATATCATTCTGTATGTTGTTTTCTTGTAAACACTCCATCAGTACGTAACTTCCTAGGGTCAGATAGCATAAAACGAGGCAGTCTTAAACTATAGAGAAGGTGCGTTTGTTCGATGGGCCTTTATTCAACAGATTCGGGTTCGTATCCCTGGTTAGGTGATGGAAATTTTTCCATCGAGGGCAACAACCAAATGTCAACCTGCACGGTCCGTGTTGAGGTCACTAGACATGCGGTTCTAGAACCTTGAGGCTCAAGGCAGATTGTGTTGAATTGCCCTAGGTGACGAACTCCTTGTGGTCCGGGTTTACTCCCGGGGGTAGGCAGAAAAGCCACATTTCTCCCAGATTAACGGTACCTATAATGGAATCAATGCCGAAGGGTTGCGATATCCATAGTACCGAGCCAAAGGGTTTACAACTCATGGTTTCTGGATACGTAAAAAAAAAAAAAAATATTCTTCTTTGACTACCCGCGTAGTGTTATTGTTTAACGACACCCCGTTTAACATGTTGTTTTTGCAATCTGACCACAGTTGCAGATTCACAGTTCTCAGCTGGTTCACGCAAACGTCTTAACTCCCCTAGAGCATTCAGTATATCAGCCTGGTCCACGGCTTGTCCGGCTTTCACAGTAGCCTTGCCTGCAAGCCTATATGCTTGCTCATTTCCTTGTATACCCACATATCCTGGCACGAAAATGAAACCGAACCTTGTCAGCCGTGAATTCTGTAGAGCCACCAACCACTGCGTTTGGACCCAGCCCTTCTCTATTTTTCTGAGCATACTCATCGAGTCACTGAGAAAGCATGCCCAGTGAAAGTCTGTGTCTCTAGCCATGTTACTGCTCTAGTCACAGCCATGATGTTCAAAGTCAGGCTACTTGCAGTTACGGCAAAAGCTCCAGAATCTCCCTTCACAACTCTTCCTCCAAACTGAGCCCTGAAAGCCCATATTATTGTAATAGGCGCTGGACGACTGTTATATAAACATTTAATTAGGCTTATTTAAGCGAGCTAAAAACCTGGCAAACTTGGGGCCAGGAAGTGATAAAACAGACGGGGGTGGTCAGTTCGCTCTCTTAGGCCTCTGCTTTTTGGACTAGTAACATGTAGTTCTGATTTTTCCGTTGCGTTCAATGGTTTATTGCAACGCGGGTTGAGTGTGTATGCAGAGATAGGTTCCATCTGTTGTCGGGTATTTTCGAACACATTGTGAATTTTAATGCATTATTATTTGTGAAGAACTTAGCTTATGTTCAGTGAAATAAACAGATGTTGAATGTGGTAATTATAGTTCAAGTTGTTTTGGTTCAGATTAGGGCTTGTGGTTAGTGTGCGTAGTTTATTTATTTGTTGCCTCGTTGATTAGATTTTACACAGAAGATCTTGTGTCTGGACTAGAATATTTCCGTTTTTGTCCCCACCTAACGAACTCTTTTTCTTAATTTTTTCTTTCTTGGTACTAAGGGCTACTCCATCTCTTATCGGTACCAGTTATGGATAATTAACATTCGTATTTCTATTATTCTTTTATTCCTACTGCTAGGCTAAATTAAATACTATCTGTACCCGGCCACGCGTTGCTGTGGTCTATTCTGACTAAATGGAAAAGAAAGAACATAGAAACCGCACGTGTCTATATGGTTAATTTCAAAATCATTGTCTGCGCAGATATAGAGATAGCGTGGTATGTCGACTCTTAGAACACGTCACATTTAATTGTGTCCTTATATTAGCAGTCGTTTAAAATGTATTTTTGTGACTAAAAAACGGTTTTTTGTTTGTCACATGCTAAAGTTGTTTTTATGTTTTAAAGAACTCAAAGTAACGTTTACTACTGTACGTCTAAAAAACCCAACACAGTCGCTAATGATAATTGCTGAGTTATCGTTATTAAAAGATAATTCATTAAAACAACAACAAAAATGAAAACTGTAAAATAATATTTAAGCTCTCTCGGTTAACAGTTTCAGTCATCACCCCCCCCCCCTTTTCCACCCAAAATCTACCGACTACTCTTTTCTCCCTCTCCGAATGACTTGAAAGTCATCATACATTTATTTTAATTGGCTTTAGATCCGTGTCCGCCCACACTAAAATTGGTAGCAGACATTGTAATTAGAAGTAAATGCAGCCAGTGTAATATGTACCACCTGACGCATCTATTACCAGTACTACTACTACCACCACCACCACCATTAAAAAAAGTATTTAAAAAAACTGTCACTACTGTCTGTTGTGCCCCCTGTGTAGGTCGGTATAGGCAGGGGGTCGTGAGCTAAAGAAGCCGCTTGGTTAGTGCTGTCGCCACGGACTATTCAGGTTAGGATGCTTGATTGTGCCCCTGACAGAAAATGTCATCGCCTTACTGTGGGTCTAACCCGGGTATCCCGGATGACAGCCCGACGTTGTAACCACCCGGCCAACCAACCACAACGACTACTACTATTCTGTTACTACTACCACTGCTGCAAATATGAGCAGCTTAATCATGTGGGCAAGGCGGTTACTGTGACTTCCACAACATGGGCAGTAGTGATGTCATTAATGTCTAGTGACAAGCATATTGCGCAAACGATCGTGTCGAGGGTGGTGGACAGGGGAGTGCAGCTCTTAATAACATACGAACGTTCACATGATGTTTATATAGATATTATCACTATTACTTTTATGACTATATTTCGAGTCCTATTTTTTCCCCCTTGCAAATCATCTTTTTATAGCTTCTCAACTGATCCCGTAATGGGCGCTGGTGGTTGGAGTACTCTCCCCTTTGTCATTTTTTAGCAGTTATTTCATGACAAGAAAGGCCCCGGCCGAAACGTCGATTTGGGTTATTTTTATGCACGTTGTTCTGCTTCCAAATTTCGTTAAGCTTTTTAGTTACAGTTCACTGGTTTAATTTCTTGGTGTTAGCTTGACTGCAGTCACCCCTGTTTTCATCACTTTTTTGTTCTTCAACCTGTGGTCCACCGATGGGCCGCGGACAAGTCCCGATTGGGTGCCAAGAGATTCTGCTCGATCGTAAAACTACATCACTGAGGCCCCAAGAAATTGTTTGCCTTGTTTGGTAACTGTCCAGAATTCACAACTATATGTTAAATCTAACTCTATATAGCATGCAAAAATTATTTTTCTAACCTGTAATAACATGGACTTACTGCTTACATTGTTCTGCATTTTATATTCAATGCTGAATGTTGAATTAAGAATCGATATCACAGCACTCGGGACACCCCAAAATGCGATCCGTCCCCACCTTCAGCAGCAAGCGAAGAGTTAAAATTCCGATGGTACCGGTAACTGTCTGTTTGTATACCCGTCTCGTCTTTCCATTAGTGTCAAGCGTCGTCCTCGCAGCACCATTATCTTCAGACCGTAATGATCTATCTGTTCCTCGGCACTGTTCACTCGCTCCAAAAGGGCCCTTACAATATCCAGCTTGTCATACATTAGTTCACCACCAAGTGGTTCAGAACTGGCCAGTCTATCTGCCTGTTCATTTCCCAACACAACGACATAACCTGTAGAAAAAATCCAACGGATGCTAACTACCCAGGACCTCTGAAGTGATGCTTTCCACTCTGCACGGAGCATGCCTGTCTCCACCTTTCTCAGCATGCTCTGTTAATGACGACCTGTGTGTACAGCTGATTCTCAAGCCATCGGAAGGCAGCAATGACTGCCTCCACCTCCATTCTCAAACTAGACGTTGTGATATTATATGTCCGGTTTTGTTGCACCAAGCGACTTCTGCATTTCATAAAACGCTGTTTTAGCATGTCCTATTCTGTTCTTTATCTATGTGACACATTTTCAGTGGGATGTTATCAGTGTGCCTATATACTGAAATGTGTGTACTTGTCATAAAATAATGTCTTTAATACAAGTATAGTAATGTCAATATCTAGGCATATTGATAATAAATAAAATAATGATAAATATGAAATAATTTGAAATCTATAAGCACAAACTTTAAAACTGAACTACTGTTTATGGAGGGAGGGAAAGGGGCGGCTTAGCCTCATTACAAGGATGGGGGTGGGCCTTAGGGGCCTCGGCGTCTGTCTCGATGACAGGGTCATTAAGCCAGAGAGCTGGCCAAAATACTAGAGCCTCGAAAAATGCGCAAGTAAACCTGACCACAAATATAACCGGAGACTTTTGACAGCTTCGGCTAGCTAAAAGCAAGTTGAACGTTGTCGAGCAAAATGTATTGTCTTCTCAAAGCTTTCTGCGTTTTGTGTTACTCATCGTTGTGAGCAGCGGACGGTGACACTGTGTTTTTACTTGTTGTTGTGAACAGCGGCCGACCCCTGTAACATAGGCTACTTTGAGCAAGCACGAATGAAAGGTCAGTCAGTGTGTATTTGGGCCGGACATCGTAATAAGAACCATTTTCAGTGTCCATCTAAAATAATAAAAATGTGAGCCTAAATTATTCAAATAATACCAGTATAGGACGTTAAAGAAGAAGTTAAAATAGTTTCTTCCTCCTCCCTCCCTTCCTTCCTCCCTTCCTTCATTCCTTCCTTCCTTCTTTTCTTACTTCTTCTTCTTCTTCTTCTTCTTTTTCATCAACATCTTCTTCAGTCACTCTCAAAAGAGGTATTAGATTTTTGTGTAGTAGTTTACAACCAAGCTGTGATATCTGCCTATTTTGGGCCATTCAATTTAAGCAAACTCTTAATTAGTAGCCTCTTACGGCATGTTTGTTAGCGGGTGGTGTGTCTATTATTGTCTCCCGTCCAAACTGGGGCCCCCAGAACCCACACGTAGACTGCTGATGTCTATGACTCAGCGTCCTATCAGTTGACCTGAATATGTGTGTACTGTCAATTATCGTTATCAGCTCAGTGATAAACCTGGAGCTACGTTTGTTATTTTTGTACTCCAACTCCGGTGTTTCTGTGGACAAGGGTATTGACATACTGTACTTGCAAATCTCATCGTTGTCATGTGACTGTGCTTCTTAATTTCCTGCAGTTTCTTACATGAATACCTTGGACGGCCAGAGTAACTAACGATTCCTTGAAAGTAGATCTCTATATACAGCAATAAGAAAGAGACAAACACTGTTCTTTGGCCACATAATGACAAGAGAAACATTGGAGAACATTGTGACAAATGGAAAGATAAGTGGAAAAAGGGGTAGAGGCAGACCAAGAGAGACGATGCCGGATGGGCTAAAACGATGGCATGGAGGGATATCATCAAGAGAGCTGTTCCAGTCAACCAGGGATCGGGATCTGTGGAGACGCATGAGCGTCTACGCCAGCTGGCAGGGCACATGATGATGATGATTTTCTAACAGTATGTGCACATTCTGGACGACAGTCTGCCAAGAATCTTCTCTCGTTGTTTTGCCTCTAACTCTTGCTTTCCGTAAGTCTTCCTAGTTGAGACATGTTGCAGTTTCACATTCCATACAATGGTGTCAAAAATACCGACTGCCTATTTCTGATGTTTGTGATTAGATGTCTTTCTGTTTTGCCACTTTGAAAACATTTAGAATACTCAGTTGGTTTATTCAGTTAGCGTCTGTGGTTTAGGTGTTGCAAACGCTCTTCGTGATGATAGGATGCTGGGTTCGATCCCAGGTGAGGACGATTTGTCTTGCGTTGTTTTCGACAGCGGTACCGAGAGCAATGGCAATGGCAAACTACTGAACATAAAATTTGTCTGGAAATTCCAAAAGGCTGGTGTTGGTTCTGCAACGTCCTGAAAAGGATAATTTTGCCAAGGGATTTTTACGTGCGCACCAATACACACGGGCGTAAAATCTTACTACCCAGAGACTGGGGGACCAGAGGACCCTGGAGAGACAAATAAGGAGTAAGGTCTTGAAAGATGTACCACTATCTGAAAGCCAAGAGAACGATCATTTTTTTCCCCAAAACGCCCAACAAGGAAAACTAACCCTGGTAATCGTCGAGAAGTGCAGCGTGAAACAATTTAACGTCTTAGTTCACGCTAGTCTCCCCAAATAGAGAAGGTCACCTTTCATTCACAAGTTTCTTGGCCTGGTCGGGTCAACTTTCATGAAGGTTACGAGTGTGTTCCGCTCTGTTGTTTGCTTTCGGCGTTGTCTTGCATTTACGTTTTCATTCGGATAGAAAGAGTTACTTTTACTTAGCTTATTGCGCCGTGACAAAATTTTAACTGAAAAAAAAAAAAAAAAACACGGCGCCGCGACTAAGACAAGTTTGGAAACACTGCAGTACACCGATTAGGGAAACTAAACCTTGCCAGTCAAGACTCTGTTTGTTTGTTCGGACATCTTATAAGTTCCCAACAGTGTTGCCACTTTTCTTTGACAAAAAACATCCAAAACGGAGTCAAAAAATAACTACAAACATCTAAATTTGCGTAGAAAACATCTAGAAAAAACATCCAAATGGAAAGAGTCACAAAATTACATAGCAATTGATATGACTAACCCTATTGAATCATGTCCTCATCTTTACTGAAGTCTGCCTTACAAGATCCACAGGATACATTTAACTTGTATGATGAAGTTGAAGCTTCAGATCCAAAATGACTCTAGTATGCTTTAGCTGTTCCAATTTCCAATCAGGGAGCTGATAAGTTGAAGAGCCTTTTCCTTCTCTTATCAGGCAAAATGTTATTGTCAAGATAGCATTTAAGAGGTCAAATATGATCCTGTTTCTTAGGTTAGATTTGATAAATTCACTCTAAATGAAAAACTGCTAGAAAAACATCTACCCTCATAAACGTCAAAAACGCAATCTAAATGCAAGGAAAAACATCTAAATTTGGACGTACAACATCCAAAGTGGCAACATGGGTTCCCAAATTTGGTAACAGCTCGGTAGACCTGACAGAAACAGGTTTGAGGTTTGAGCAACGGATAAACATCATGACACACGGACAGTAACCTATACGTGCTCCGTTCTTCTTCAAACTCAAGTCTGAGTCCGAAGAAGCTCAACATAGTGCACAGGCTCTGTAGCACCGGCGACGATGCAAGGATAATTTTAAGTATTTTCATACATTTAATATATTATTTCAAGCATAATATTATATGCATTCGCTATTCAGCGCATTACAATAATAACAATAAATTAATATTATTATTGTACACTTAAACAATGCTAGGATTTCCTAGACCTTGCTATAAATAATGAAAGGCGGCTGAAAGCCCGCGCCACACAGATTTATGTGTGACGTCGCACTGGACATTCAAACCAGTCCATCAAAAATATCCACCTCTTGGCTTGTGAGCCCAACTATTTATACACCAAACTCCCCGTGTGGGTTTCAGGGCCCTGTTACATGGAAAACACGAACAGACCCATTGCCTACCCAAAAACATGTTGTGAGAGTCGACTAATTGGGAGCTTCCTTTAAAGTCGAAGTGCATCTGCCTAAGAGGCAAGGAACCAACAGTCTGCATATATGTTTGTCAGATCTGTCAAACGGATGCACACGCAACACTCAAGTTATGGAATAGGACTGCAGTCCAGAACTTTCCGCCAGAGTTTACATCTGGTAAAAGCGAAGAAGAAGAAGATACATCAAAAAGAGATAGAAGATACACTAAACAGAGATCCAGGCCCACACACTTATTCCCCAACATCGACATTACAGCAAAGATATTACCGTATGGATCACAGCTTACCCGTCTACGTCTACACGAAGGTCGTAACTTACCTACCCGCCTTCTACTGGAGATATCAGGTTTAGCTCTCGACAGTCAATATAGACATCAACACCGTGTCGTAAGTGGCTACACATTGACTGCGGGAGCATTACAACCTTAATTAAATAACACGGGGGCTGCGTGATCTCGAGGCATGGTGTCTGCCTCGACCGCTAGAGGTTCTGAATTCAATCCCCGGTAAGGGCTGGGATTATTTTCACGTAGAATTGGAATTCTAGTAATTCTCCCGGTCTCTAGATAGTGGGATCGGTGTATATTGTTGGAAATTGGAAAGAATAGCCTAACGGCGCTGCCCGGGCAAAATTTGCAGTTACAAATCTACCCAAAGTATTTCAGGATCCTTGCCGGTGCTACAGAGACTGTAGAGCTTTTTCGGACTCAGACATAAGTTAGAAGAAGAACGGAGCACTTATGGTATGCCATATGGTGTGCCATGATGTTGATTCGTTGTTCAAACCAAATCAAACCAAACGTACGAAACGAATTTGGCTATAAAAACAATTCGTTTGGAGATAACAGTTTATTTAGAGCCAACAGGTCACACTGCTGGAAACTGACGTTTGCAGCTGAGGGCAACAAACCAGAACGTTGACCCCCATGCATATCCGGCCAGGTATCAGTAAGTAAGCAGAAGTGAATGACCCTTATTACGCCTGGGCACTCTGGGTATAACGTTCTATACCAGTATTCGTATAGACCAGAACTGAGTTGAGTTGAGTCAAGAATAGACATCACAGCACTCGGGGCATTCCCATGCATGGTCCCTCCTTATCTTCAGCAGCCAGCACAGAGTTCGAATACTGATGATACCGGTCACAATATGTAAAGATCAATTGACACTAGATGAATCATGAGATCAGCATCATGACAGCCGCCTTTACTTCCCAGGGCATTGTATTGTACTCATTTCAGGCTGCATTGATAAAGGAGCCAGGGTCATTTTATAAACTACGGGGTTGAACCGAAGACATCTTGGCTGGCGGGCAAGCTCTATTTACTGAGCTACTGCAATTCCCATCAAGTACAGAAAATAAGACCTGACATGAAAATACACCCTACTGTGATTTTTTTGGGACGCTTATACTATAATAAGCACTACCCTATATGTAGCCCCGAGATAAGATCGTCAGCCTTGGGTTGGTTTCATCCGTCGATTGGAACACAAAGTGGACGTACTGAATTACACAGATTTGAATGTATAAATACTTGTATAAATGTAAATGTTGGCACTCAAATAAATGTAGATTTTGTGCTTGAATAAGCTGTCAATTTCTGTACATCCCTTGAAAATAAGTCCTAAGGGGTAAAACCCGATCTTATTTTGGGGAAAATACGTTAATAGAAGTTAGGTCGGCTCTGTGGCTAAAACGATGCGAACGCTTCGTAACTTGTAAAAATGTAAATGTTGGCACTCGAATAAATGTAGATTTTGTGCTTGAATAAACTGTCCATTTCTGTACATCGCCTGAAAATAAGTCCTAAGGGGTAAAACCCGATCTTATTTTTGGGAAAATACGTTAATAGAAGTTAGGTCGGCTCTGTGGCTAAGTCGATGCGAACGCTTCGTAATGCCGGGATGCCGGGTTGGATCTCAGCTGCGGTCCATGCGCCTTGCGCTGGTTTCAACAGTGGTATCAAGAAAGCCGACCGTCCAGGAGCAATGGCAAACTATTGGACGTAAATTTTCATAGAAAAACCACACAACAGCCAGGGGCTTGTGTGTGCCTAAATGGGATCCCGGAATTGCCTATACATACTGCTCTTAAGGGTGGTTTAGGACATGTGGAGTGGTTGGGGGAGGGAGGGGGGGGGTGGTAAGCTGAGAATTTAGGGCGGCATCGCTAGTGAATTCGCCATGAACTTATAAAGGTAAGGACCTCTCCTCACCCCCCCTCCCCCCCCCCCGCCCCAATCACTTCACCGAGAATCGAACCGTGGTCCAACGAATAAGAGTCTGAAGTTGTAGCGCCCTGGTCCGGCCGCTCGATCAAACAGTGAACCTCTGGGAAACCTTAGGTCAACAGCATACGCGCCCTGAACAGTCCTGACAGCGGAAAATTACAGATCCTGTTAGAACGAACTTACACGTTCTGAAGGTTAAGACAGGGAAAAATAAATGGTTTGGCCTGGGGTTGAGGTCAATAAACCTGGTAGAGTACAACAGGGTGAGGTCACACACACATGCAGGGAATACCAGACGCATAACATCACAAAGACAGACAGACAGACAGACAGACAGACAGACAGACAGACAGACAGACAGACAGACAGACAGACAGACAGACAGACAGACAGACAGACAGACAGACAGACAGACAGATAGATAGACAGACAGATAGATAGACAGATAGATAGATAGATAGATAGATAGATAGATAGATAGATAGATAGATAGATAGATAGATAGATAGATAGATAGATAGATAGATAGATAGATAGAT
Organism: Candidula unifasciata; assembly: GCA_905116865.2. Lineage (NCBI taxonomy): Eukaryota > Metazoa > Mollusca > Gastropoda > Stylommatophora > Geomitridae > Candidula > Candidula unifasciata. The sequence goes on along the minus strand of CAJHNH020008439.1, from coordinate 10,416 downwards.
AGATAGATAGATAGATAGATAGATAGATAGATAGATAGATAGATAGATAGATAGATAGATAGATAGATAGATGCTTCTCTCTTACTGCCAGCTATCAAATAGAGACAGTAAGGATGCTTGTTATACAAAAGTAATCAGTCGAGCCCGAGAGTAAGTCTGACAACAACCAGAGTGTAAGGGAGCGATGAAGGGATAGATGGGAAAACAGCATGTGTGGATGGTGGTGTGGATAGGCGAGTGTGTCCTGGATAGATGGGTGGGTAGATGAATGGATGGAATGATGGATGACTGTATTAGTGGATGAATGGAATGGTAGATGGAAGGATGGGTGGGTAGATGAATGGATGGAATGATGGATGACTGTATTAGTGGATGAATGGAATCGTAGATGGATGGATGGATCGACCAAATATGAGATGAGGTAAAAACATGAGTCTAGTAACACAGTGCTTCTCTCTTACTGTCCGCTAGCAAATAGAGAGTGAGTGAGTGACTTTCTACCCCACCAGGACATCACACAAGCGATAAACACCCGATGACACAACGTGCCACCATGTGGATGAGGATCACCGTGGAGAGGTCCCAGAAACCGCGTTCAGACATTTGGCCATTTTTATGGCCTGCCTATATTGCGGCCCCTGGCAAAAGCCATAGTGGGGCTTCAAATAAAAAAAAAATTACATCCTGAAAAGGACGTAAATAGTTTATCTTCTCAAAAATCAAATAGAGACAGTAAGGATGATTTTTATACAAAATAGTGGTCGAGCCCTAGTGCAAGGCTGGTAACAGCCAGAATGGAAGGAAGCGGTGAAAAATAGCATTGAGTGGATGGTGAGATAAATGGTGTGGGTAGATGAATGGGCGGGACGATGGTTACGTTCGTAGATAGATGCAATGGTAGATGGATCTGCCTATATGTATGCTGATATATTAAAACTGTTTTTTTGCTTTGTTTTAGTATCCAGAAGCCATGAGTTGTTAATCCTTAGGCTCGGTATTATGGATATCGCAGTGCGCCGCGGCGCCTCGGGAAGCTGCGACCTCTTCACAGGGGCGCCGCGAAATATTCGAAAATACACGAGTTTTTTTTAAATATTTTTTTTTATCTCTTACATACGAATAGTCATCCTTTTACTTCGGTTAGTGCGCTTGGAAAAATTTTAATTGAAAAAAAAAAAAAAAGGCGCTGCGACTAAGAAACGTTGGGGAAACACTGGTCTACACAGATGGATCAGTGAAGCGCGAATCAAGGTCGGCGTGGGTATACACAACACAAAGGATGGGGGAAATATTACAAGAGGACAGCGGCGTTTAGCAGGCAACTATCTTAAGCATGATATGCTTCTAGAGCACTAGCAAGGCCAACAGAACAAACAGCCACACATGCACACATTACTTTAGACTCCATGAACATTTTCCAGAAAATAATAATAAGAGAAACTCCGCAGGGGAGCATGCTCAGCTGGGGTCTACCGGTCTTCAGTAGAAAATTCTTCATCGACATCGATTGTTTCAGCCCATTAATATTCTAAACAATTTCAAAAGATGGGCCAACCTGGTTCATGCAGCCAGGCTCCAGTACTTGCCTGCTGCACTCGATGGAACAACGTACTTTTCGGACAAGACGAGACGAGACGACGGTGTAATCAATAGGTAACTGGTGAGACGATTCTGTTCATTGCTGTAGTGCTTTGTTCGCGCCGCGGCAGATTTTCTACCTGTGGTCGAGTGGCAGATATCTTTAACGCTGTACGGAATGGACTAGTGGATAACGACGAATCTCTGACACTAATAGGAGTGTCTGACATGGGAGTAAAGCATGGTGAAGCACTTCAATGCCGTCTTCGACGCTGAGATAGGAGATATTATAACCAACCTCTCATAGGAACAATTAGTAGAATGAACCTGGAGTGGCCGCTGCATCGGAGGACTGAGCACGAATAGGAATGCCCAGTGTTATGTAACGGCAATCGTGATAGTATACCATAACATACAAAAGCAAACTTAATAAAAGCTTACTAAATAATCAGTAGTGGGATTCGCTCAGGTGCCTAAGCAATGATCGCAGTGCGCAGCAGTGCACCTCATACACTGAATCGAACAGTGAACATCCGTGTAACACCAGGTCAAGGGCTAAGACGTCCTGAAAAGTTTGACAACGGAAAATTACAGATAAAGTAGAAAGAAACTACAAGGTCTCTGTAGGTCACAATACTTCGGGCCACAAACAAGGTTGGTTTAAAGAAAAAAACTGCAGATAATGATTATATTTGGCCTGGGGTGAGGACAATAAACCTGGCAGATTACAGCAGTTCGAGGTCACACACGTACAGACAATATCAGGCACACACAACATCGTACACACGCGCATAAACTGCACACAAACATGCACACGCAGTGGCATGGCAAGGTTAGGTGTACCTAGTGCGGTACAATTTCTTTCACCCCCGCCCCCCCCCCCATCTTTCCCTCCCCCTCATCTCATACACACACACACACACACACAATTACATAGACATGTGTATGTTAGAATAAAAACCCTCAATGATGACACCTGAGGCGGGACCGCTGCACACACATGCATACATCAAGACATCACACACATACAGACACCACACACATAAACTACATCAAAAACACACTTTGAGGCTTATATAATGATGCGCTTACCAACAACATAAGATAAGCTTATGCAAACAATATTAGACTCACGATGATGATCGATTGATAGGTGAGAGATCTGAGGTGACCCGATAAAGGTACGCCACATAGTTTGGGGTGATACATTCAAGTTATATCGCAGAGTTTCAGGTGATCCATTAATGTTAAGCCATAGAGTTTGATCCATTGACGTTAATGCACAGATTTTGGGACGTTAAGCCACATATTTTTGATTATCAGTTGAGGTTACATCACAGAATTTGGTGTGGTTCTGTAAGGTAGATCACAGAGTATGGTGTTATTCATTAAAGTTAGGTAACAGAGTTTGAAGTGATTCACTGTGGTTAGGTAACAGGGTTCGGGGTGATACATTGAAATTAGGTCACATAGTTTGGGGTGATAAATTAAAGTTAGGTCACATAGTTTGGAGTAATACATTGAAGTTATGTCACATAGTTTATGTAATACATTGAAGTTAGGTCACATAGTTTGGGGTGATACATTGAAGTTAGGTCACACAGTTTGGGGTAATACTTGTACATCAAAGTTAGGTCACATAGTTTGTGGTAATACATTGAAGTTACGTCACATAGTTTGGATGATACTTTGAAGTTAGGTCACATAGTTTGGTGATACATTGAAGTTGGGTCACATAGTTTGGGGTGATACATTGAAGTTAGGTCTCATAGTTTGGAGTGATATATATTGAAGCTAGGTCACATAGTTTAAGTGATACATTGAAGTTAGGTCACATAGTTTGGGGTGATACGTTGAAGTTGGGTCACATAGTTTGGGGTGATACATTGAAGTTAGGTCACATAGTTTGGGTGATACATTGAAGTTGGGTCACATAGTTTGGGGTGATACATTGAAGTTGGGTCACATAATTTGGGGTGATACATTGAAGTTGGGTCACATAGTTTGGGGTGATACATTGAAGTTGGGTCACATAATTTGGGGTGATACATTGAAGTTGGGTCACATAGTTTGGGTGATACATTGAAGCTAGGTCACATAGTTTAAGTGATACATTGAAGTTAGGTCACATAGTTTGGGGTGATACGTTGAAGTTGGGTCACATAGTTTGGGGTGATACATTGAAGTTAGGTCACATAGTTTGGGTGATACATTGAAGTTGGGTCACATAGTTTGGGGCGATACATTGAAGTTGGGTCACATAATTTGGGGTGATACATTGAAGTTGGGTCACATAGTTTGGGGTGATACATTGAAGTTGGGTCACATAATTTGGGGTGATACATTGAAGTTGGGTCACATAGTTTGGGTGATACATTGAAGTTAGGTCACATAGTTTGGGTGATACATTGAAGTTATGTCACAGTTATACCACATAGTTTGGTGTGATACATTGAAGTTATGTCACATAGTTTGGTGTGATACATTGAAGTTGGGTCACACAGTTTAAGGTGATACACTGAAGTTAGGTCACATAGTTTGGGGTGATACATTGAAGTTAGGTCACATAGTTTGTGGTAATACATTGAAGTTATGTCACATAGTTTGTGTGATACATTGAAGTTAGGTCACATAGTTTGGGGTGTTACATTGAAGTTAGGTCACACAGTTTGGGGTAATACTTGTACATCAAAGTTAGGTCACATAGTTTGTGGTAATACATTGAAGTTAGGTCACACAGTTTAGGGTGATACACTGAAGTTAGGTCACATAGTTTGGTGATACATTGAAGTTGGGTCACATAGTTTGGATGAAACATTGAAGTTAGGTCACATAGTTTGGGTGATACATTGAAGTTAGGTCACATAGTTTGGGGTGATACATTGAAGTTAGGTCACATAGTTTGGGTGATCCATTGAAGTTAGGTCACATAGTTTGGGGTAATACTCGTATATCAAAGGTAGGTCACATAGTTTATGGTAATAAGCTGGAGTTAGATCATAAAGTTTGACGGAAAGGTAAACATTTTTCTTCGCTCAAGGAAAAAAAAAAATGCACAGGCGCACTCGGCAACCATGTCGTAAAACATGTTAAGTGAAGGCCACTCTTTAAAAAGGAATTCTTTTCACGCACTGAACATACACCAACAGCAAAAACTTCTCGAGGTTATCACAGAATATTAAATTTCAGGAGGCCAACTGATAAAACTTACATAGAGAGCAGTCCAGGTCATGATTATCGTGTCAAGGCTGTATGTCACCATACTGTAACACTGACACCGGAATGTGACCTAGTGACTTGTTCGTGGTGCCAGCACCAAGATGTCTTGTTTTGGGGGGTCGCTCTCGAGGTCCACGTTTCAAGGTAAACTAATTGTATTACGTGCGGTCAGTGGCATAGACAGGCCTTGTGGGGGGAGGTGGGGAGGGGGAGGGGGATGGGTTCGGGTCGCTCCGGATTTCCTAAATGATGTGTATGAATGTGCATGTAAGTACGTTTGTGTGTGTGCAACTGTGGAGTTTTGTGCGTGTATTATATATAGATATATATATATATATATATATATATATATATATATATATATATATATATATATATATATATATATGGTGGTTGGGGGGGGGGGGAGGTGACAGGAAATCTTGCGAACCGGGCTTCACCTGACCTTGGTGTGTCACTTCGAGCAATCATGGCAATGACAGCGTGCAAAACGAGTGTTTGCCTGTGAAGACAGAACTGCCATATCCAGGTATTAGTCAGGGCACAGTCGCCGCAGTCAGGATGATTGTGTCCAGTGTTGCCACTTTGGATCCTTTATATCCAAATTTAGATCTTTTTCATTGCATTTAGATACTGTTTTTGACGTTTAGATCGTAAATATTTTTCTAGATCCTCTTCATATGGAGTTGGATATTTTATAGATTTTTTTCTTTCATTGTCAATTTAATAATTACTGTGTAAAATATTTACTACAATATTTTTGTTTTGGTCTGGCACGTACATTGTGACAACTGCCATTACTTGAACTTTGAACTCTCACTGAGGTCAACGCACAAATATCTGGCAGCCCCGGTACTGATTAATAAAAACGCGCGTAAATCATACTAACTTTGTTTCAACCGTATCCTCACTGTGCTGACTTTGCGTTTCTTTTTCACGTGATTTAAAAAAAATAATTGCTCACCTTCTTATGTGGCTTTCAGTTTGAAAAAATCTTTCAACATGCCAAAGTAAAGTATGAGCACAAAATTTGGAAAGAATGGTTGCATGATGACAAAATTAAAAACTGGGGATATGACCAAAGCTTGTTGTAAGTACTGCACGTGTGAAATAAAAGCGAAAATACAAAACTGAAAGAGTCATGCAGAGACTAAAAAAGCATAAAACTGCAGTTTCATTTAAAGATATTAAACCGCTGACATCTGTTTTCAGAACTAGACTGATAAATGAATCAACAAAAGTTGAAGTATCAGTCGCAATGTTTTTAATTTGTCACTGCACAATTTCAAACTGTGACCATTTGATTGATTTGTAAACAATCTTGGACTAGTTCAATTTGAAAAGTGTGATGTAGATAGAAAGTATAGTTTAGGAACTAAAGGACCATTTAATCAGCAAACAGTTAGGCTTGAAGAATTTGGCTGTAATTGGTACTGATAATGCCTCAGCGACTGAAGTGAGAGAATGTAAAGTTGCCTCATCAAATAGTCCGTTCTGTAAGCTCTTTAAAGTGCCATGTCTGCCATGATACTACCCCACTCAAATGCTGACGTAGAAAGAGTTTTCAGTGCTAGGAATTATTTCAAATCTAACCTACAAAAAACAGGGTGAAATTTGACCTCTTAAATGCTATCGTGCAATTAAAATTCGGCCTGATGAGACTAGCTAGAGAAATAAGCCTACTATTCCACTTATAACGAAATTTGAACAGCTAAAGCATACCAGGGTCATTTTGGATCTGAAGCTTCAACTTCATTATCCAAGCTAAGTTTATCCTGTAGATTTTGTGAGGCAGACATCAGTGAAGGTGAGGACATGATTATGTAGGGTAAGTCATAACAAAAGTTATGTAAGTTTTGACTTTTTCAATTTGGATGTTTTTTCTAGATCTTTTCCACGCAGATTTAGATATTTTTAGATATTTTTTGACACCGTTTTGGATATTTTTTGTCAAAGAAAAGTGGCAACACTGATTGTGTCCATGAACTACGTCAGTACCACTGAGCTGTTACTTCAGCGCCTTCTACCTGATTCAGCGGTTCCTGCATCTTTCGTCCTCACCCGAAAAGAACTGCAGGTTACATCTGACTGGATGTAGCCGTTACGCGGCCAATAATTATAACTTCTTCGGGGGGTTTGGGGTATCTGGCATCGGCTACCGCGTCGCCCATTTGCTGGCCGATGGACGGCTTTGTCGTCGGTCTGGGCAGCATATGGGTCGGTCTGTCCTGATCGCATCACCACTGCAAGAATCCTTTTCAGGACTACTTAGTAGAGAGCAATGCTAAGCCATTTAATATGGCGCCCATAAACATAGTCCCAATTATAACCAAAGCTCCCCCAGGATTCTATGGGGGATGCTGGTTAAACGTGACGATTTTTTTTTCTTCCGGACAGCAAGTAAGGGGCATATGTGACCTATCGCGATAGTCTACAGTCCTGACTGAGATTTTATTCCCAAGGTTGGTAGGGCAGACCTTTAGGTATCAATCTTAAGGGCACAAGCAGATCGTTTGATCGAACTGCTTCATCTTTCAAATTAGGTCCGCAGGTACTTATTTTTAATTTACCCCTACCAAAGGAAATTCCAGAGTTCTGGGAAGGTGTAATATTCTTGGGACGTTATAGTTTGGGGTTAGGGTTAGTCTGGGGATCTTTGTCAGTCCCGACCACCTTAGAGACACCGACTTATCCTACTGCCAACCCTAACTCTAACACTAAGCTTAGCCCCTAACCCTAACCTTAACCTATAACACACCTAGGATATTGGCTTTCTCGGGAACTCCAGGATGTCCCTTGGTTAGGGGCAGTCCGGACTTCTGGTCACTATGTACCCATCGGGTTATGTGATTGGACGGGTTTTTCTAGATCTGTATCTGTTTGATTCTCGTCCTTGAGATGTTGATCCTACACATTGTAACTCTGGAAGGGAAACAATTGCCTACCTACCTACACTGACCCATTCTTAATACACATACACATACTAGTAAACATGCACATACTAATACAAATACACACACTAGTAAACAAACATACTAGTACATATGCACATACAATTACACATGCAGAAACTAGTACCCATACACATACGAATATACATACACATACTAGTTACACTCACTAGCACACCTATACATACTAGCACACATACCCACACTGGTACACATACACATACTAGAATACATACTAGGGCTGTACCAAATATTCGCTTCGTATTCGCTTCGGGGCCAAATAGTGGACCTAATAACTATTAGGTATTTGGCCAAATACTTGCGGTCGGGCCGAATACAAATAGTGGTTACTTTACACCCGTTTCTACATACACTGCGATGGACTGAAATAACTCTCTAATTAACACAATGGTTGCTGTTGCCCAAGTCTGTCGTAGCTGGGGAAACTGCGACCCGGTTGCGTGGTACAGCAGCTGGCAGGGTCTTTGACTGCTGACTCGACCGAGGCATTACAGCAGAGGTTCTCAAACTGGGTGCTTATGCCAGGGGTGCCGCGGCGAAAAATTAAAAAAGTTGGGTATAAATTGTGACATTATTAAAGAAGGCATGAAGATACTTAAAAGTTAAAATTTAAATTGTCTGTCCTCGTAAAGTCGAAAAGATTTTTTCCGCTGTTTTCACACTTAAATTGTATCAAACTGCATAAAATATCAACCTTAGTGTGTGTGTTTGTGTGTGAGTGTGTGTCTGTGTGTGTGTGGAAGAGAGAGAGTGAAAGAGAGAGGGAGAGAGAGAGAGAGAGAGAGAGAGAGAGAGAGAGAGAGAGAGAGAGAGAGAGAGAGAGAGAGAGAGAGATCACATCACGCATTTTTCGTTTTTTCAGGGTGCCTTCGCCCAAATCAAATGTGAAGATATTGCTAACGAAAAATTGAAGGTGCGTTTAAATTACATCGAACGAACGACATACTAATTAATACACATGCACATACTAATACACATACTAATACACATGCACATACTAATACACATACTAATACACATACTAATACACATGCACATACTAATACACATACTAATACACATGCACATACTAATACACATACTAATACACATACTAATACACATGCACATACTAATACACATACTAATACACATGCACATACTAATACACAAATACTAATACACATACACATACTAATACTAACACATACTAATACACAAACACATACTAATACACATACTAATACACATACTAATACACATACTAATACACATACTAATACACATACTAATACACATACTAATACACATACTAATACACATACTAATACACATACTAATACACATACTAATACACATACTAATACACAAACACATACTAATACACATACTAATACACATACTAATACACATACTAATACACATACTAATACATACTAATACACATACTAATACACATACTAATACACATACTAATACACATACTAATACACATACTAATACACATACACATACTAATACACATACTAATACACATACTAATACACATACACATACTAATACACATACTAATAACATACACATACTAATACACATACTAATACACATACTAATACACATACTAATACACATACACATACTAATACCCATACACATACTAATACCCATACACATACTAATACACATACTAATACACACATAATAATACACATACTAATACATACTAATACACATACTAATACACATAATACACATATACACATACTAATACACATACTAATACACACATACTAATACACATATACACATACTAATACACACATACTACACATACTACACATACTAATACACATACTAATACACATACACATACTAATACACATACTAATACACATACTAATACACATACTAATACACATACTAATACACATACTAATACACATACTAATACACATACTAATACACATACTAATACACATACTAATACACATACTAATACACATACTAATACACATACTAATACACATGCACATACTAATACACATACTAATACACATACTAATACACATGCACATACTAATACACATACTAATACACATACACATACTAATACACATACTAATACACATACTAATACACATACTAATACACATACTAATACACATACACATACTAATACACATACTAATACACATACTAATACACATACTAATACACATACTAATACACATACACATACTAATACACATACTAATACACATACTAATACACATACACATACTAATACACATACTAATAAACATACTAATACACATACTAATACACATACTAATACACATACTAATACACATACTAATACACATACACATACTAATACACATACTAATACACATACTAATACACATACACATACTAATACACATACTAATACACATACTAATACACATACTAATACACATACTAATACACATACTAATACACATACTAATACACATACTAATACACATACTAATACACATACTAATACACATACTAATACACATACTAATACACATACTAATACACATACTAATACACATACTAATACACATACACATACTAATACACATACTAATACACATACTAATACACATACACATACTAATACACATACTAATACACATACTAA
>CAJHNH020008438.1:312500-371592 GCA_905116865.2 Candidula unifasciata | reverse complement strand
GACACAAACAATATATTGCACAATTTGTTGCCAGTCATATTTCGCTGTATCTGGTCGGGTGCTTTACTACAGAGTTACATCAACATAAAGCAAAGCACAAAACTGAATAAATTCCAACTGAAATGTGAATAGTTTCTTCCGACACATCGTGTGTGCTTTTTGGCCGCCGGAAGCTCACCGTAGTTACGTGACTTACCAGGGTAACTTCAAATTTACAATAAATTCCGTCTGCTCACAAAAGAGAGGGTTGTTGATTTTAATTGTTAAAGCTTCAGCCATTCTCAACAGACTCCAGAAAGCACTGTCCGGGTCAGTTACGTCCGGAATTAAGTAGATGACGACCTATGAAAGAAGCGGGTTCTTTTCTCTTGAACTGTCTCGACACCCTTAAAGAATCAATGAGCTGTATGTGTAGCCATTTGGGTATACGCTCTGCCACTCTATTTCAACGCTGTCTCTCCGATCGACCGATGTAAGTCAACTGTTTCTTACATGTACATTAGTAAATACAATTGGATTTGTCACTCTCAGGTTAATAATTTCTTTAGAGAGAAAAACAATAAAATAAATACACGGTTGCACACAAACACACAAACGCGTATAAATTCAGACAGTGAGAAACCTGCGTAGTATCCGCAAAGCTGTCTGTCCTATCCCACAACGAATAATCATTTCCAAAATTACTATATGAAACTCCAGCCCATATATTAATCCAAGCCACAATACTTTGTCTTTCCAGTAGGGGTTTAAGATTTTGAAGTACTGAGCAACCGATCAACATCATGGCACACAGGCAGTAACCCAAAAGTGCTCCGTTCTTCTTCTAATTCAAGTCTGAGTCCGATGAAGCTTAGCACAGTGCGCAGGCTCTGTAGATCCGGCGAAGATCCTGAAATACTTTAAGTAGATTTTTAACTCCATATGTTACCTGAGTAGCGCCGTTAGGCTACTCTTTTCGATTTCCAACTGCCAAGGGATTTTTTTTCGTGGGCAACAATGCACACGGGCGTCCCATCTCACTACCCAGAGACCAGGGGGGATTACTAGAAGTCCAAGTCTACGTGAAGAAATTCGCAGTTCTTACCGCGGATTACACCCGGAACCTTTAGCACTGGAGGCGGAACTATGTCTTGAGACCAAACAACCTTCCTGTGCAGTAGCGTAATTCCTGCAAGGGGGAAAATGAAGCCATCACGGACGATTTCAATGTCCCCAGACACGAAGTGGCTTAGTGCCGCTAAGCATCATAGACACATAATATGGGGCGAGGGGTTAAAAAGAGGGAGGGGTGAGGGGGGGGGGGAATCTTCAAATGCCCTATCCGCCTTCCTAGGAAATTTGCATGAGAAACAATCAGAAATGAAGTAATGTGTATGTTATTATAATTATTAGCCATTCAGTGCATTATTATTTTTATTATTATCATCATCATTATTGTTGCCCTGCTTGAGTTCCTGAGCCCCCTTGTGGGAAAGACAAGAATATACCCACTGCTGCCTCCCAAACAAGCATGTCGTATAGGTCGACAAATTGGGAGTATCATTCCAACTCGGAGTGCATGTGTTCAAGGAACCAAGTGAGAAGTAAAGTAAAGGTCATTTTACAAGCCTGACAAGCTAGACTCATATATTTTTAAGACCTTGATTGCTGACGTGGTCAACATCACGCCGGCCACCTTCACTTCCCACAACATTACCTGGTTTCCATTTACGGCTTGATCGACATGACAGCCCAGGTGCCGTTCGAAAAAGAAAATTCCGGCTGCATGTAGATTTGAATCGATGGCCTTCAGATCCGCAGGCCAGCGTCTAGCCGCTAAACTGAGGTGGCTTCCTGTGGAACCACAAGGTTGCATACACAAAAGGCATATCTGTAAAGCGGATGCACACGCAACACTCAGGTTCTGTAACCAGGCTAGCATGTGAGGTGGACAAAGAACCGGAACTCACAACCGGAGTTTATGTTTATGTTTATTTAAGGGATCAACATCATGGCACACGTAAGCAATAAGTGCTCCGTTCTATCTCTAACTCAAACCTAACTCTGAATAAATTCAGCCCAGTGCATGAACTCAGTTGCACGGGCGAGGATCCTAAAATAATTTGGGTAGATTTTTAACTCAAAATGTTGCCCCGGGCAGCGCCGTTAGGCTACTCTTTTTCGATTTCCAACTGCCAAAGTTATTTTTACATTCGCTACAATACACACGGGCGTCCGATCTTACCACCCTGAGACCAGGGGAAATTACTAGAAGCCCACATGCTACCACCGGAGTTTGCAGACGGTAAACGTGAACAAGAAATGAAGAAACTATGATTATTGCTTCTCTAAAAACCTTTCTCTAAAAATTTTATGAAAACCCCCAGCCCAGTCTTTTCTTCCTAATCTCAACTCCACCATGTTTCTTTGTGTCAGCGCCCCTGAACAGATTTGATGTACATCTATCATCTGAGACCTCCCATATTAAATCTATCAACGGCGGTCTTTCCCATATTTTGGCGTGGCTTGGGAGAGCCACACTGGCAACAACCTAAACACTTTTTCCCCTAGAGCCCGCCTTGCATGTATCAAATTCTTCAGCCTTACTAAGCGAGAGAAGGCCAGATAAAATTACTAGTTTCCGTTGCATTTATCTTATGCGCCGAGGATTCTCAAATTGTTTGAGTGGGGGTCAAGAATTATTCACACTTTGTTTGTAGAATTCATTTTAAACAACTTTTAGAAAGTTGGTACGTAGAGCAAAATTTATAGCAGAGAAATAACATACAGATAGATCCACAGATAAGATGACTAAGAAGAAAAGGAAAAGGGAGACGGAGATATTAGGAAAAACCGGAAACAGAAGACAAAACGAAAAAGGAAAGTGAAAAAGAAAAAGGAAGAAGGCAAGACACAAGATAGGAGGAACATTAAAAAAATGGGTAGGTAATAATGATGATAATGATGATGATGATAAAAAGAAGAAGATAATGAGGAGAAGAAGAGGAAGCAAAAGAAGAAGAAGAAGAAGAAGAAGAAGAAGAAGAAGAAGAAGAAGAAGAAGAAGAAGAAGAAGAAGAAGAAGAAGAAGAAGAAGAAGAAGAAGAAGAAGAAGAAGAAGAAGAAGAAGAAGAAGAAGAAGAAGAAGAAGAAGAAGAAGAAGAAGAAGAAGAAGAAGAAGAAGAAGAAGAAGAAGAAGAAGAAGAAGAAGAAGAAGAAGAAGAAGAAGAAGAAGAAGAAGAAAGAAGAAGAAGAAGAAGAAGAAGAAGAAGAAGAAGAAGAAGAAGAAGAAGAAGAAGAAGAAGAAGAAGAAGAAGAAGAAGAAGAAGAAGAAAGACGAGGAGGAGAAGAAGAAGAAACTATAAATAATTTGAAAGAACATCAATACTGTGAAAATTGAAAGAGCCATACAATCCTGTATCCTGTGTGAAGAATAAGAGAAAAAACATCTGTCAAAGAAATCAATCAAAGTCAAAAATAAAACAGAAATAGCTGAAGTGATAACAACGACTGAATGGACATGGTGATGAAAAAGGATCGTTAATTTTCCTAGATTAGGAAATAATGGACCTGTTTTATCAAGAATATAAATCTGTGCCATTCTATAAATTACAATTTAATTATCATTTTTTGTAACTGCCTCTGTCGAAACATTTTTTTTTTTCAACCTGTTTAAAGGTAAACATAACATCCTGAGCTGAAAATGTGAAGTGGTAACAAAAATTGAGCTGAAAACTGGACGTCCCGCTTATATTTTGAGCTGAAAACGGGATGTCCCACTATATTTTAAGCTAAAAACGGGACGTCCCACTAATATTCTGAGCTGAAAACGGGACGTCCCGCTAATATTTTGAGCTAAAAATGCGACGTCCAATTAAAATTTTGAGCTGAAAACGGGACGCAACGCTAATACCCTGCAGACTGCAATATTGGAGATAACAAACTGCACACAACAATTTAGACAGATTCCCCAGAAATTTGGAGCAGTAAAAGCACCTCAGTTAATTAGACAGCATATGAATCAATCTGGCCCTTTAGCTCAGCTTAAAAAATACCGTATACCACCACAAACAATGACATACAGATCATGTGGGAGTCGAAAGACCCGATCATACAAACGATGCACAGAGGAAAAAGGGAAAAAAAGGGGGGGGGGGACAGAGAGCAGAGGAATTCACAAAAAAAAAAAAAAGGAAGCTTTCTGTCGGGCACTTTCCCGCAATGTACACTTCGTCTTGACAACGCAAGATATAGGAGTAGCAAGAGAGATTGCAAATGCACGTTTTCTCTACTTCTCGCTCTCTCTCTCATTTTCTTGCTCTTATTCTCTATCGTATTCTATCTCTCTCTCATTCTATCCCATTCTCTCTCTCTCTCTCTCTCCCTCTCTCTCTCTCTCTCTCTCTCTCTCTCTCTCTCTCTCTACACACACACTATCTCTTTCATTCTCTGACGCAATCTCTCTCTCCATCCATCACAAAATCTGTGTGTATGTGTGTGTGCACGCGCGCGCGTATGTGAATACCTGTATTATAATCGTTTCCCTGTGTCGATAAAAACGTATACATTAAACAACAAAAACTAGGTTTCTATATTTACATTTCATCTAACATAACCAACGAAAATAAATCGTTTAACTATCTATACATTTATTAGTATCAAATTAGGAAAACAATTCTCAATTTACCACACACAAAAAAATGAATGCTGTCTGTATTATATATTTATGTCGGCAAATAGCAGCAGGTTTGGAAAAAAAAATAAAGCATGTATTAATAATCTCCCTCTCTATATATATATATATCTTCTTTTACCCCACCAGGGCATCACACAAGCGATAATCACCCGGTGACACAAAGTGCCACCATGTGTATGAGGATCATCCGATCCGTGGAGAGGTAATAGAAACCGCGTTCAGCCAGTGCACCATATTCAAGGCCGGGCTATATTGCGGCCCCTGGCAAGAGCCAGAGTAGGGCTTCAAATAACGAAAAATTACATCCCACAAAGGGATAACAAAATATGCAAATATTATTTACCTTAAGTATGCTACTGATATCGACATAATTTAAAAACTTTAGCAAGTGAGGAAATGGTACTTTTCGTACTTCCATGATTCCGAAAAATATTTACTAAATGTGTTTTTAGCTTTCCCAATAAAAATAAAATAAAACACTTACTTAAAGGATGTAGGGGCTGCGTGGTTTAGAGTTATGGTGTCCGCCTCGGGTGCTAGAGATCCCGGGTTCAGGCCCCGGTGAAGGCTGGGATTGTTTCTTGTGTACTTGGACTTCTAGTATTTCCCCTTGGTCTCTGGGTAGTCAGATCAGACGCCCGTGTGCATTGTTGGGGATGTGAAAAAAAAAAAAAAAAAAAAGAATCTCTTGGCAGTTCGAAATCGAAAAGAGTAGCATAACGTCGTTGCCCGGGCAAAATTTGGTGTTGAAAATCTACACACAAAAAAAGTATTTCAGGTTTTTCGTCGGTGCAGCAGAGTTTGTGCACTGCGCTAAAATGTTCGGACTCAGGCTTGAGTTAGAAGAAGAACGGAGCACTTATAGGTTACTACCCGTTTGCCTTGATGTTGATCCGTTTTTCAAACTTCAAACTTCAAACATAGAGGATGCACATATGTATATTTAAATAATATCGAAGGCGTATATTAATAAACTGGGCGGCGTCCGTGGCTAAGGCGTTGCAATCCGACTCGTAAGCCAGCATACCGCGATCGAAACCAACTGCAGGCTACGTGGATTTGTGTCGTGGTATGGGGACGTCGCAGGTCGACCCAGCCTAAAATGGGTACCAGGATGGGCTGTCCTGGGAAAGTAAAGACAGCCGGCGTAATGCTGACCACATTACCCACCGAGTGCTGATGGTCTGTAAAAATATGGGACGCTCTGCCCATATGCCCGATGCGCCGACAGGCGTGAAAAGGGATCTTAACTTTACTTTACTTATATTAATAAACTGGAAATGTATTGTGTGTATTTAAAGCCCTTATAAGGTATGTTATTAAAAGTTATTATGTGTTTCCTATAATAATTAAATAAGAACCTGTTTTTTAAATTAATTATACGTTTTCTATACTTAAATAATTAATAACGCCTCAATACAAGAAAGAGGAGTAGCTGGCTGAGCTATTACAACGCCAGGCTCTCATATGGCAGACCCGGGTTCGATCCCCGATGACAGGATGGAGGATTTCTTCTACATAAAATTAAACACCCTAACCTGCACAGTCCGTGGCGATAGCACTAGCCGTTCAGTCCTGAATCCTGTCTACAGAGCCCTAAAAGGTGGTAAAACGGTACTATAATCTGTTATTGTTTGCAATAAAGGAGAAATTCCTTCTTTATTTTATCAACCAAAAGCCATACAATTAATAACAACCCTGTTCAGCGGAGATTTTGACTTAAACAGGGCCTGTGCTAAGTAGCATGTCGTAAGAGACGACTAAGGGTAGGGTTGGACTTGAGGTTGGCTAACTCATCCTATAAAAACCATAGCCACAAAAAGCAACCAACCATGGATAAGTCAAAAAGAGAAGCAAGTAAATCCCAGCCAACCAAGATGAGGGGAGGCTCTTCAAATAGAAGAAGTATGACACGGTTTGGAGAAAGCCGTAAGGAGTCCGGACGTACCTCCTCTCAGCTAGGAAAACCTCCAGAATTGGCAACTGGAATGTTTGAACTCTCTATGATGTATAGAGAACAAAGGAAGTACCAAGGGAAATGAAACATAGAAAGGAAGGTCAAAAAGCACACAGAGAAGAGAGCTGGACAATGAAGTTAGAAAGATGGGGAGGGCATGGGGAGAGCTCTATGCAATGGCGAAGGATAGAACGACTTGGCGTGAGTTGGTCGAGGGCCTATGCTCCATTGGGGGATAGAAAGGCAGAAGAAGAAGAAGAAGTGCCTGTGCTGAAAATGTTTTCGTGTCCTAAAGCAATAATTTTTTAGTCTCACAGAGCTGAATGATACATCTTTGGAAGAAACAATTTGTGATAACAACCGGAAAATATTGGGTAAACATAAGAGTGCATCTGCCTGAGAGGCATACAGATGAGTCAGATCTGTAAAACGGATGCGCACGCAACACTCAGGTTCTGGAACAGGACTGTAGTCCAGAAGTGGATGAACAACCAGAACTTTCCGCCAGAGTTTTCAGCTGGTGAACGCGAAGAAAAAGAAGAAGATATTTCAACATTCAATATAAGATATAAATAAACTAATTTTTTTTTTTTGTAATGTCTGATAAGACATATTTGTGAATAAGAAAGGCTGTTTTATCTGAAATATGCACAAGACTAATGCCTAATGACCTAAGAAGGGTTTTGATTAATTTAAAAAACGAAAGACTGAAAAATGATACTAATAAACTTATTGTTAAAAAGTACACGTCGCGCTGATCGATAATAGCCTTTATCAAAATGCATAATTTTAAACGATGTTGCCTGTCATTAAGAAAAATAATAATAATAATGTAACAAGCAAAAAAAAAAAAAAAAGTAATAATAGTATAACTAGTAAAAAAAAAATTATGGAAATAAAATGGGAAGAGTCCAAAAGCAATGTCTGGGCAACAGTTCTACAGTTCTAAGACAGAGAAGATAGCGTTACACTGGACACATCCTGAGAAGAAGCCAGCAGAGAATCACCAAACAGGCATAACAATGGGAACAGGATGGATCAAGGAGGCGAGGATACCCAGAGAAACCCTTAAACGAACATTGATGAAAGATGCCAAAGCTGTTGGGCTGGATTTCATCCATGATACTGAATTCTTTGCACAAGATGGAATGCAGAAAAAAAGACTGTTAGCCCTATGTGACACATAATACCACAACAGGAAAACGAGGAAATGAATGAACGAACGAATTAATAAATTAACTTTCAATTTCAAATTAGCCTTCCCTCTGTGGGTTCGTGGTCCCCATGTTGGGTTGAAAGAATAGGCCCACTCATCCCTTAATGGGTATCTCACAGTTTAGCGGCCTTGAAGCTATGTAAAGTTTAGAGGCCTCATCGAGTCTAAATCAGGCCCCGAATATAACAACTAACAATCGCAACAAGAACATAACACCGAATAATTAAAATCTAAAATGAAATCATGCTGTAATTTCCCACACACAACTGTACGTTAACTATATGTTTCTGTTTCAAATGATTTTGCAGTGAGGAATGGTGACTGTTGAATTCGTTAATTGTTGTGCAACAATGTTTTTCCTTGATTTGTTACCGTAAGAATGAAACAAACACAATTAAAAGGTTAATTCTATAAAAATCATTTAAAATCGTATACTAAATTCTTTACTGATAATGAATTTGTCCTTGATTGTTATTGCAAGCAAGAATGGCAATTCTGCATTTAAAACAACCGAATAATTAGGTCTACAAATAATGAGAATAAATCAGACAAATAGTAATATGGTTTCTCTTAATGGTATCGCACCCCAAGACGTGAAGTCATACACCTATTTGGACAGCAATGTAGACAAAGATGTGGGAACTGATAAAGATACCAACACAAAAGGCAAGATAAACTTTCATAGCACTAGGAAATTTGTGGAAGTCAAAACAAAACAAAAATTAAAACTAATACTAAATTACATTTTTTTTTAAATTATAATGTCAAATCAGCACTGTTGTATGGGACGGAAACATGGAAACTAAGGCAATTACTAATAAACCACAAACATTCATTAACTGGTGACTGCGCGGAATAGAGGAATTAAATAGTATGATAGAGAACTAAACAAATTTGAGTGGACTAAAAGGAGAAGAAAAGAAGCTGGCATTGGATAGGACACATGTTGATAACCTGAAAACAATATAACTGGAACGTCTTTGCACCGGAAGCCACAGTGGGATAACAAATAAAGGAAGATAAAAAAATTACACAAAGAAGGAAGTTACAGTGTGAAGTCACAAAGATGTGGAGGACTCGAGGAGAGAGAGATGCATGCGATAGCGAAGGATAGAAAGGTTTGGCGTAAGCTAGTTGAGCGCCTATGCTACATTATGGGTTGGAAAGGCAGAAAAAGAAATAAATAAGTTGCCTGATGTAAACAAAGTACCCAATTTATAGCAGATTGTTAGTTTTCAGCAAAATATTCACTATAATGTATTTAGAAAAAAAATTGAAATAAAAAAATATATCTAAAGTATCTCAAGATCCTCGCCGGTGCTACAGGGTTCATGAACTGTGCTGAGATTCTTCGGACCCAGACTTGAGTAAGAAGTAGAACGAAGCACTTATTTGTTACCATCCTTGTGCCATGATGTTGATTCGTTGTATAAAACATGTAAAATTCGGCTCTCTGTTAATTACTCCATTTTGTTCCCTTCTGTGAAATCCATTTAATAAGCATAGTAGTAGTAGTAGTACTTTTACCCCACCAAAGCATTACACAAGCGATAAACAGCCGCCGACACAAAGCGCCACCATGTGAATGAGGATCATCCGTGGAGAGGTCCCGGAAACCGCGTTCAGCCAGTAGACCATATTTACGGCCGGCTAGATTGCGGCCCCTGATAAGAGCCAGGGTGGAGCTTCAAAATAACCAAAAAATTGCATCCCACAAGAATATGGCTAACGTAACTTTTAATACGTCTAATGAAAAATAGGTACTGTACGCAGTTCTTTGTGTACATTTATTTCGTTTTAACACGGTACTGCAATTCCAAATCGGCGATTTTTAAAATATTTACTAAACTTAATTAGTTAATTCCCATATACTGCGTGTCGTAGTAGTACATTTTACCACACTAGAACATCACACAAGCGATAAACACCCGATGACACAAAATGCCACCATGTGGATGAGGATCTCCCGTGGAGAGGTCTCAGAAACCGCGTTCAGCCATTGGACCATATTTATGGCAGGGCTAGATTGCAGCCCATGGTAAGAACCACGGTAGGGATCCAAAACAAAGAAAAATTGCACCCTACAAGTTTAAGTTCTGCGTATCATTTCTCGGGCGCTAAGCACATTAACAAACATGCTATAAACCACGACTAATTGAGTATCAGTTAACACAGGATGTATGAAAAAAAAAAAAATCACAAATATCGCAGCCTATCTGTAAACTTTGGTTATGTGATGAGAAGGAGACAACTGGGGTAGATTGTAACAGCAGAAAGTTGGAGGGAAGGAGAGACAGATGAAGACCGAGAGAATAGATGCTGGTCAGTTTAACCTCATGACACGGAGAATCATCTGTGTCAGAGCTGACTGAAAGTAGACAATACAAAAAGTTGTAGATTGACATGACTACCAACGAGACACGGAAATGACTTTAAGAAGATGAAGAAGAAGTTGTAAACCTACAACATGCCAACCACATTTTTGAGGAAAAACTGCTAAAGAAGCAGACAAAATAGATTGTAAAATGCCGGGCACGATTATTTGTTGGGTATTCATTTCGGGTAAGCATCTTCTGACAATAAAAACAGCAACAAATTAAAATAAATTAGTAAATCTTTTCCAGCCTCCGTCATTAGTTACCATTTTACTACAATGAAGCCTCGTATCCATAATGAAGACACGTACATAATTATAGTCATAATGAAGATACGTAAATATTTGTATCCCTAATGAAGACACCTACATAATTATATAACTGCTAATGTAAAATCATATGCACAGTTTAATATTCCTTACCGATAATTTCTGTTCGGCGCCTTATCACAATCAGAAATAGCAGACAGCGATTTAGCAAAGCCTAATATAAAATATATATCTTTACACAATTATTGTAATTATTTTTGTTATTATTATTATTATTTGCATAGTATTAAAGTGGAAAAGAAAAAATCATAGGTATAAAGAAGAATTAAACACAACTTAATAATTGCTATTTTAAAATCAGTTCTTTTATCTTGTGTGTGTGTGTGTGTGTGTGTGTGTGTGTGTGTGTGTGTGTGTGTGTGCGCGCATTTTTACAATCGCACTGAATTACCAAAGCACAATGCAAAATTTTACATTTAATTTCCGTACGCAGTCTACCGTCAATCGTTTTGTTTACCTTGATCTGATTGGACAATACAAAATCGCACATAGTGAGTTAGTTAAGACTAATATAAACACCTTTACACAGTTCATTATGGATATTGGTAAACATTGGCCGCAGACTGCAACAGAAATATCGCATCTAATCAATGTGTTAATCCAAAAATAAATTCAAGTAGACAGTTCATTGTCGATTATTTGTTTACATTGCACAATATTATGGTGATGAATAAAACATAGTGAGTTATTGAAGCCTAATATAACCTCATTTACACGGTTGATCGCAGAGTTTGTTGTTTACATTCGCCTAATACTATAGCACAAAATCGCACATAGTGAGTTAGTTAAGCCTAATATAAACACCTTTACACAGTTCATTATGGATATTGGTAAACATTGGCCGCAGACTGCAACAAAAATATCGCATCTAATCAATGTGTTAATCCAAAAATAAATTCAAGTAGACAGTTCATTGTCGATTATTTGTTTACATTGCACAATATTATGGTGATGAATAAAACATAGTGAATTTATTAAGCCTAATATCAACTCATTTACGCCGTTCATTGTCGATTTTGTTGTTTATATTCAACCCATACAATAACAAGAATCGCACGTAGTAAGTTAGTTAAGCCCAATGAAAATTTATTTACACAGTTTATTGGCAATTTGTTTGTTTGTTTACATTTGCTCCATACTTTAACAAAGAATCGCACATAGTGAGTTAGTTAAGCCTAATATAAGCTCATTTACACAGTTCATTATCAAATTTTTGTGAAAACTGGCCGCAGACTACAACAACAATGTCAACTAATAAATTTGTTAGCCCCCCCCCCCCCCCCCCCCCCCCCCCCCCCCCCCCCCCCCCCCCCCCCCCGCCCCCCCCCCCCAAAAAAAAAAACTCAAGTAGACAGTTTATTTTCGATTTTTTGTTTACATTGCACAATACTACAGTGATAAATAAAACATGGTGAGTTATTTAAGCCTAATATGAACTCATTTAGATAGTTCATTGTGGATTTTTTGTTTGTTTTCATTCGCCGCATACTAAAAAAATAAAAAAACGCACGCATCGTAAATTTGGTAATCGAAAAAAAAAAACATACACACATTTTAGTAGACTGCTGAACCTCGATTATTTATTTAAACTGCACTATACTATAATGATGATTCGCACAAAGTGAAATAGTTAGGTCTAATTTAAATTCCTGTACACAGTTCATTGTCAGTTTTACAGTTGCGGCGTACTGCAGCAAAGAAACGCAAATAGTAAATTTGTTAATCCAAAAATTGAATCCACAAGAGAATTCAAAATCGATTATTTGTTTACATTGTACTATACTCTAAAGATGAATCGCACATAGTGAAATAGATCAGCCTAATTTAAATTCCAGTTCATTCTGAATTATTTGTATTTGTTCGACATGCAAATTTGTTATTGTTTTTATTATATGTTTGCCACTCACAATCTATAATCCTTTAGTGCATTCCATTATTCATAGGCAAATATTATAATTTATCCAAATTCTTTCATATTCTACAACTCTCTGAAACTCCCAAGAACTACTTACTAGCGTAATGACTGTGCACACATTCACACACGCATAGACACGCGCGCACACGTAACACACATCAAGACACAAACACTAACACACACACACAACCTCCTCCACAACACACAATCTCTCTCCCTCTTTTCAAAACGCTCCACTTTCATCCGAATTCAGCATCATTTATCTCCATCCCCGAGCGCTCGCATGCCTTGTTCATCACACACATTTCCACCACACACACACTCACCCGCAGACCTACCTCAGAGCTCCGTAATAAAGTTAACAAGATGGGGGAGCTATAAATAAAAACATAAATTGCACGGGGAAGCCACACACAGTGCCACGGCGAAATGTATTTCAAACATTGCTGTTAAATTAATAAGACAAAACGCACGATAGTCTACGGTTGAGCCAGGCCCCCCTGGTTCCAACTACTCACCCTGTTTACCGTTAAGTTTCTGAAGTGTGTGCTCCAGTCAGGATTTTTACTCTCTGTTTTCCCCCCTTTCTCTACTCTACACACACTGGGTGGGTTTTTGCTGCTTTCTGACTGTCGTTTTCAGCTCTAACTGAATATGTCAAGGCGTCGGAAGTAAATCGACCATAATGCAGTATTCTTTCAGATAACTTTCATTTTGTGGAATATGAATTATTTGAAATGTGAAATGCTTGTTTCTTAAGGTGCCTATGTTTTTAATTATCGTGTGTATATACGAGTGTAGGAGTCGTCATGGTGAAGCGGCTATATTCTCGCCTGCGTATCAGAAGGTCGTGGATTCGGGTCCTGACGGAGCCTTGGCTTTTAGGTCCACAAAGCCTAGGTACAGTCCTGGGAGGTTAAGGCGGTCAGCGTAAGGCTAACCACATCATCCAGCAAGTGCTGATTGCTCTATAAAATAGAGACCTAGCTTTATCTATGTTCAATACGCCTGAAGGTATTGGAAAGGGTCCTTTACTTTATATTCAGGGAGTTTTTATAATGACTGTATTGTCTCAACATATTTCTATGATTTTATAATCACCGTTTGTGAAGTTAATGCAACACGACTGCTATTGTGTGTCTTTGTGGGGAGGCGGGAGGGGTGAATGGGGGGGGGGGGGGGGGGGTGCGCGGGATTATATTTTTCACATTACATCTGTTTTCACAATCGATTCTACTGGTCAAATTGCTAACATTATTAGAATGAGCACGCGAGTGTCAAGAAATTACCTCAGAAAATTTAAACCACCATATTCGAAAATACGTTAAGAAACACATGCTCAAGAGAAAATATAGGCTTTCTCCAATAGCTTTGTAAGTAAATGACCCTTTTCCCCGTCTATCAGGCGAATTGGGTATATAGGGCTAGACCTATATTTTATAGACAAAACAGCACTTGGTGACTGATGTGGTCAGCATCAAGTCGACTGCCTTTACTTCCCAGGACTGTACCTCGTACCCACTCAAGGCTAGATCGACCTGGGAGCCTAGTACATTAAAAAAAAATTCAACCTTTGTCAAGAAATTACCTCAGAAAATTTAAACCACCATATTCGAAAATACGTTAAGAAACACATGCTCAAGAGAAAATATAGGCTTTCTCCAATAGCTTTGTAAGTAAATGACCCTTTTCCCCGTCTATCAGGCGAATTGGGTATATAGGGCCAGACCTATATTTTATAGACAAAACAGCACTTGGTGACTGATGTGGTCAGCATCAAGTCGACTGCCTTTACTTCCCAGGACTGTACCTCGTACCCACTCAAGGCTAGATCGACCTGGGAGCCTAGTACATTAAAAAAAAATTCAACCTTTGTCAGGAACCGAACCCACGACCTTCCGATCCGCAGGCGATCGTCTAGCCGCTAGACCATGACAGCTCCCTATAATATTGTTTATAGCTAAGATAAATTACTCATTTGTTTGATTTCTGAACACACTGCTGCACTGCGCGTGTTGATATCTGAACACACTGCTTCACTGCGCTTGTTGATTTCTGAACACACTGCTGCACTGCGCTTGTTGATATCTGAACACACTGCTTCACTGCGCTTGTTGATATCTGAACACACTGCTGCACTGCGCTTGTTGATATCTGAACACACTGCTGCACTGCGCTTATTGATATCTGAACACACTGCTGCACTGCGCTTGTTGATTTCTGAACACACTGCTGCACTGCGCTTGTTGATATCTGAACACACTGCTGCACTGCGCTTATTGATATCTGAACACACTGCTGCACTGCGCTTGTTGATATCTGAACACACTGCTGCACTGCGCTTGTTGATATCTGAACACACTGCTGCACTGCGCTTGTTGATTTCTGAACACACTGCTGCACTGCGCTTATTGATATCTGAACACACTGCTGCACTGCGCTTGTTGATATCTGAACACACTGCTGCACTGCGCTTGTTGATTTCTGAACACACTGCTGCACTGCGCTTATTGATATCTGAACACACTGCTGCACTGCGCTTGTTGATATCTGAACACACTGCTGCACTGCGCTTGTTGATTTCTGAACACACTGCTGCACTGCGCTTATTGATATCTGAACACACTGCTGCACTGCGCTTGTTGATATCTGAACACACTGCTGCACTGCGCTTGTTGATTTCTGAACACACTGCTGCACTGCGCTTGTTGATATCTGAACAAACTGCTGCACTGCGCTTGTTGATATCTGAACAAACTGCTGTACTGCGCTTGTTGATATCTGAACACACTGCTGCACTGCGCTCGTTGATATCTGAACACACTGCTGCACTGCGCTTGTTGATATCTGAACACACTGCTGCACTGCGCTTATTGATATCTGAACACACTGCTGCACTGCCATTGAAATATGACGTAATTTACACATTTAATTACCGTGCGCAAATAATTGATTTCCATGAAATGAGTCATTAAACATATCACTTATCAAAAGTATGCAAAATAATGTAGAATATGCGTGATCTGGTTAAAGATATCAGTGTCACGGGTGCAAAAGCAGATGTTTTATTATTTTAGTTTAATCTTCTGATGTGTAGTCTTGTTGTGTGATGAAAAGTAATGCCAAATATGGGAATTAAAAGTTATGCCAAATATGGGAATTAAAAGTAATGCCAAATATGGGAATTAAAAGTAATGCCAAATATGGAAATTAAAAAAATGAACACAAAAAACTTTCACATAGGAGTAAAGCAATGCCTTTCTAAGTTAGATGGAAAAAAATGGTTGAGACGAGAGATGAGAATATAATATAATAACTGTGCACATACAAGCACAAATATTACACAGTATCACATAAACACACATCCGCTTGTATATACACACTCACACATACATAGACATACATGCACCCATAATCATACATACATATGCATGCACGCACAGTTACGCGTACTCATTTAAACACACGCAAACACACACACACACATTCATATCTAGCCCATATGCATTCATTCATTCATTAATCACATGCATTAAAAATACATACCCAAGCATACTTACACAAACATACATACACACACTGACACTCATATATATATATTCATACATTTAGAAGAATTACAACGATAAAATATGATAATTAAGATGGCTGACTGACTTTTTACCCCTCAAGGACATCACACAGAGCGATGAACTCCCGGTGACACAAGGTGCCACCATGCGGATGAGGATCCCCATTGGAAAGGTCGCAGAAACCCCGTTCAGCCGTTAGGCAATATTTATGGCCTGGCTTTATTTAGGGCCCCCGGAAAAGGCCAGGGTGGGGCTTCGAATAATGAAAAACTGCATCCCGCAGGGGGACGATGAAAACTAACTGTGATAGAAGAGATAAAAGCATTAAACACTGTGGATAAGGTAAGGAAAAAACGTATACCTAAAAAAAAAAGAAAAAGCGTTAAATATGATAAATGGTCTGAGGAGAAAAACTATAATGGAAGATGTAACATTATTACATATGATGAATTAGGTAAGTAGAAACACTATAATAAAAGAGGTCACAGTATTAATTTTTAATTAAATTTAGGGAGAGAACTAAACAGGCTCAAGTGGACCAAGAGGTGGGGAAAAGACGCTGGCGTTGGATAGGACACACACTGAGAAAACAGGAGAACAGCATAACTAGAATGTCTTTGCATTGGAAATCACAGGGGCATAGGAATAAATTAAGGCCAAAAAACAAATGGAGAAGAGAGCTGGAGAATGAAGTTAGAAAAATGGGGAGGACATGGGGAGAGCTCCATGCAATGGCGAAGGAGAGAACGACTTGGCTTTAGTTGGTTGAGGGTCTATGCTCCGTTGGGGGATAGAAAGGCAGAAAAAGAAGAGGAAGAGGAACAGTATTAAACTAAGAATAAAAACACAAACTTTTTTTCCCAAAGATTTTTAAGCAAAGCTTATGTTTCTTCGTTTTGTTCAGTGTTATTTGCCTTTCAAGTTGAAGTAATAGTTAAAGTAAGAACGATATAATGATAATGATAATGATGATAGTAGCAACACTAGCTGTAGTCAATGTAAACCAGCAGCAGTATGTTCCCAAGTAGTAGATTAGTTTTCAATAGCTTTCACAAAAGCACTTATTACTGCAAACGCAGTTGTAGCAGCAACGCTGGACAAGAAGTTCCTGGCAATGACAAAAAAAAAAAAAGAAAAAACAATCTTCGGTCTATCCCAATATATCCCCCCAAGCAGACAGTCGAACGTTTTAGGGCGCGGTAGATAGGCTTCGTGCATTCGTCGGACTTAGGCTGCACTCCCTCGTGGGACGTAGGTGGGTTGGGGTTACGACCAGTTCTAGATGTTCTGGGGTAGTTAAGGGGATCAGAAAGCCGGAAAACTCGCTCTTCCCAGACTCGAAAATATTGGTCAGTCCTGTGACGTCATCGTGGAATATTTTTTGTTGTGGGGTGGGAGGGGGTGGGGGGGGGTGGGGGGGGGGGGGGGTTAGATATTGGAAACGCACCCCAATTTTTATTAATTTTAGGGTTCTGAATATGAAAACTTAAATGTATTTATGGGCTCTTGTTTTGGCGATTTCAGAGATGGTCGGGTATAAACTGCTCAGCCTGCATTTAGTAAAACTGTTCGAATCTCAATACGCCATACTTTTAACTGCTGGATACAACACATTGCGTGAAATGCATCATTCGAACATACACAACATCTGAGAAAAGTATCGTCAATTAAATAGAAAATTATGCAATCATTAGTTTTAAAAAAAAAAGCAAACTCTTGCTCTTACTAATGCTCTTCAAATTAAACAAGACACAGACGGTTGGTGAATATTAATAGACGCCTTAAAAATGACTACAGACGGTGATTTTGCATAATGGAAGCTTCCTTTTCTTCTTCTTCGCGTTCACCGGCGGTAAATTCGGGTAGAAAGTTCTGCTTATTCGCCCACTTCTGGACTCTAGGACTCTAGTCCTGTTCCTGAAACTAAGTGTTGCGTGCACATCCGGTTAACAGGTCTGACTCATTTGCACGCAGACTCTCTCAGGCAGATGTACTCCGACTTAGAAGGAAGCTTTCAATTAGTCGACTCTTACGACATGCTTTTAGGCAGGCAGTGGGTCTGTTCTTGTTCCCCCCCCCCCCCCCAATAAAGACCCTGAACTTACATGGGGAATAATGGAAACTGTTATCCAACTACTGGAATCGGACATACTGTCTACATGAAAGAATCACATAACAATCTAGAACAGCTGTGTCACTGTATTCAATACAGCAAGTATCGTTGGTGTGCCTTAGAGGTTAATGAATTCTGTCCATATTCCATAGTTGTGGATTTCAAGCTGTACGATATACATGGCCAATAAGACACCTTTTTTGGGGGGTTCCTAGTTGACCATGTTCTTAGTGCACTTGTATCCATGGCGAGGCGCAGACGCCGTCTGGATGTGACAGGTTCAATTCCCGGCACGGTAACTATAGCTTTCGATGTTTATGTTGTCTAGTGTGTTCTTCTATCTTTCTACTTATTTCTATGAGTGCCAATCAATACACTTTCTGTTACTTGATTATTTCTTAGAGGTGGTAGCTCTGTTGATGGATCTGAAGTTGGGATTTAAGAAGTACTGTTGTTTTTTTTTTTTTTTTAAATTGTAATGAGACATCAATCAGGAATAAGGTCATAAGAGAAAAAATCGGCATAAACCCAATTCTAAATCATGTATAAAATTAAACATCTCGTCATCCCTTTTTGGGATGTAATATTTCGTTATTTGAAGACCTTATCTGGCTCTTGCCAGGGGCCGCAATATATATAGCCCAGCCATAAATATAGTCTAATGGCTGAACGCGATTTCCGGGACCTCTCCATGTGTGATCCTCATCCACATGGTGGCACTTTGTGTCATCGGGTGTTATCACTTTAGTGATGTACTGGTGGGGTAAAAGAAGATAGATAAATAGAGAAAGCCAGCAAATCAAATGGCTAGCCCACTTGGAGAGAATGCCTTCTGATGCTATACCATTCAAGACATATACTAAAAGAAAAAAAGGATGTAGAGCAAGAGGTAGACCAAAAACAAAATGGAAGGATCACATCAGAGAAACTTTACAGCACCACGATGTGTCTTTGGTCGAAGCAGCCAGAAAAGCACGAAGCAGGACCTTATATCTCTCTCGACACCCGAAGCGGTAAAAGAGGACGTACAGAAGAAGAATGGGACAACCGAGCAAAGACTTTCCATAAAGTGAAGACAGACTGACTCTGGTGGACCTCTCTGAAGATTGGTGATTTAAATGTGCAACACCCAACATTAGCAGAACACAAAACTTAATCTCGCCGCCACTCAACATGCAATTAAAATAAAAGACAAGTCACTTCAGCAAATCAAATATGTCAGAGAAGAATCAAATACATCTGAAACAAAGTGTCTTTTTTAGTAAAAAATTATAAACTTTTTGAAACAACTACTAGATACTCTGAAAAACAAAAGATCTTCTGGTTAGGCAAATGATAAATTTAAAGAGAACAGAGGCATTCAATTAATTAAAAAAACAACAAAAAAAAAACAACAACAACAACTTCACAGCAGTTTAAGTTTTGAAGTTATCTGCGTGGGATCCAAGACCCATTTACATAAGACAAGAACAATATTACGTATACCAGCATTGGACAGGCAGTCATAACAACACCATATCTGGATTATATTGACAGAAAAGGAATGAAATGGTTCAGCACTCTAGTGAGAATACAGCCAGACCAAACTGCATATGATACTTTTTTTTTTTTATAGCAGAACATCTGAGAGGAAGGCGAGAGGAAGACCAAGAAAGAGAGTAATAAATAGTGTTGCAGAAACCTGCAAAAAAGATGAACATATTCGTAACCCAAGCTACTCGAGAAGCGTAAGACAGAAAACAAATACAGAAAACCACGAAGAAAACAAGTTGTTATCAGTGAAACGACAACAGAAGAAAATGAAGAACAGGCTAACTGTCCTTTAAAAACACTTAGTAAAATGTGACTAATTAATTACAGATTTGCTGACATCGAATGCCTTCGTGTAGAAAGCGCAAATAATGCATATTTGATGTAAAACCTCCATAACTATGAGTGAAAAGACAGCTTATAAACAGCATATTCATTCCAAAATTAAGCTACTGGTGCCAAACATGGAAACTATCTAAAGCCCATAAACGCAAAATCGATGCTTGAGAGATGAGATGAGTGAGAAAAGCAGCCAACCTAACCATCCGAGATTGAGTGATTAATGATACAAACAAATTTTGGGAACGACACCTTGTACTAGATTCATCGAGAAACAGTAGATCACGTGGTTTGGCCATCTCGTTAGAGTACAGCAAGATCAAATACTATCTCAAGCACTACATCTGAGAAGATCAGTTACAACAGCAAGAGGACGGCCGCGAAAAATATTAGATCGACAACATTAAAGACACTCAAAGCCTTCACGCATGACAATAGCCAGCGTGCACTGGATCACAAATTATTCCTCCCCACGTGACGTAACCGCAAAAGTGGTTTATGATAATGATGATGTAAAACCATAATACAACCTGTTGACAGGATAGGCAGAAAGACACACATTTAGGAAAATCACAGTACAACACTAAAATAAAACATCTTTTTCTACAGGAAGCCACATATTTAAGAGTAAAGGATAAAAGAATTGAAATCAAAGATATATTGGTGAACGATTACCACACAAAACATCTTTCTCAAAAGAACATCATATATTCAACTAAAAAAAGTTAAAGCCCTTTACCACGCCGTTCAGGCGCATTGGGTATATAGGGCTAGACCTATATTTTATAGACCAACGGCACAAGATGGGTGACGTGGGAGCGCACCCGGTACCCGCTCAAGGCTGGTCGACCTGGGAGCTTAGGTCATTTATGAAAAAAAAAAAAAAAAGTCCGGCTCCGCCAGGGAGCGAGCCCACGACCTTCCGATCCGTAAGCGAGCGTCTAGCTGCTTCGCCACGGCGACTCCCGTATTCAACTAAACCAACGAATACAATTAAAATAAACGATCTTTACCTAAAGGAAACCACGCATTTAAAAGAATCACATGACACAAGTACGCAACATGAATTTTATCATAAATAATATAATTAAAACAAAATTTTTTCCACAGTAACGGCAACCGTTGAAAGAAAAAGCATCATTATGCGAGTTTGCAGCCCAGTTTTGGAGTGGAATAATGTAAAGACTTATTTCCCATTAGCAAACATGTCGTAAAAAAAAGTTGAGTTTGTGCTGAGATCGGATGTGCTAAACCAAAAGGCGCAAATATCGCAGCATAGCTTACACTATGATGCGCAAACCGCCTTTTTAAGGTCGAACGAAGAAAAAGAAGAAGAAGAAGAAGAAGAAGAAGAAGAAGAAGAAGAAGAAGAAGAAGAAGAAGAAGAAGAAGAAGAAGAAGAAGAAGAAGAAGAAGAAGAAGAAGAAGAAGAAGAAGAAGAAGAAGAAGAAGAAAAAGAAGACGAAAAAGAAGACGAAGAAGAAGAAAAAGAAAGACCCTTAATTCTGCAGTTGTAAACAGGCGATCATGTACCACGTAGTTAAAATAACAAAACATTTTCCGCAAATAACAGCAACTGTTAACAGAATAGCAATTTTACTGCAGCTCGCCGTACAACAGAGAGGGAAATTTTTACGACAATATTTGTTATAGCTAAAAGAACAGAACCATCTGCAGCTGCTCAGGACCACACAGAAAGAACACGCAGGCAACGATGGAAATGTAATTGACATTCGTTGGCAACGTATCTCTTTAGAGACAACTTGAAATGCCTGTGTGCGCAGAAAATTCTACGCCCTGAACCAATTTTTAGCCAATAAAACAAAAACAGAAAAGCTATTATCCGGGGCACTTCGTGCATGTTGCTCCCAGAGAGCTGTGTGTGGTTGCAAACGAAGAACTGCTTCCGTATGTTGGTGAGGTAAAACCCGTTGACAAGCGAGGCTTGAATTCGTCTTGATGCTCAGGGGGAAATGAAGATTTGGTCTGGTAGAAACTTCTTGGCTTGCTTCTGCGCCCTTGTTTTCTCTTTTTGCAATATTGTAGGGTGTGTGCTGCTGTACTGAGGAGGGTGTTTATGCGTGTACATTTAAACGGCAGATTCTCGAAATAATTCAGCCTCATCTTTTTTCTCGTTATCCATATTTTATACAGCTACTTCACCCAGTATTTTTGCTCTCAACCGCCTCCTCCTTCTTCTTTCTTTTATCGAGGCCAGAATCATGAGTTCGGGTGTCTTCTTCTGCTTCTTCTTCTTCTTCTTCTTCTTCTTCTTCTTCTTCTTCTTCTTCTTCTTCTTCTTCTTCTTCTTCTTCTTCTTCTTCTTCTTCTTCTTCTTCTTCTTCTTCTTCTTCTGCTGTTGTTGCTGCTGCTGCTGCTGCTGCTTCTTCTTCTTCTTCTTCTTCTTCTTCTTCTTCTTCTTCTTCTTCTTCTTCTTCTTCTTCTTCTTCTTCTTCTTCTTCTTCTTCTTCTTCTTCTTCATCTACTTCTTCTTCTTCTTCTTCTTCTTCTTCTTCTTCTTCTTCTTCTTCTTCTTCTTCTTCTTCTTCTTCTTCTTCTTCTTCTTCTTCTTCTTCTTCTTCTTCTTCTTCTTCTTCTTCTTCTTCTTCTTCTTCTTCTTTTCTTCTTAACCCAATGTCATGGTTTTGTGTATTTTGTTGTTGTCTTGCGTATCTCGGATAGCTTCGATGATCGCTTTGTTTATCGTTTCGCAGGTTTCAGCTGTGGCATTCATTCATCTCTGTGTTGTCCTTACCTAATAATTATTCATAATTTTTTTTTCGGCGCAGTAGCGGTTGATAACACCATCTCTGCTTTGCTAAGCATGTCGCTTGCCGGGGCAAAGGACATTTGAAAAAAGAGGCCTGGTTGGCTTCCGTCTCCTTACAAGGGAGCCACTGCCCCCTTCAGCCTGAAACCTCACGGCTTTTGTTTTTGGCATGTACTTGTTTTTTGAGATGCACGCATTTTGCCAAGCAAATACTATTACCAATAATTTTATAAGTGGACTGAAAGGTCCATTTAACCATTTACCTACATTTTCTTTTAAATCTTGTGATTATTTTATATTGTTTCAAGTAGATTATTATATATATATTTTTTGAGCACATTCGTAATAATAATAATAATAGTCAAGTAAAGTGAAGGATCTTTTCAACGCATTCAAGGCGTATTGGGTATATAGGGTTAGACCTATTTTTTTTAAACCAACGGCACAAGATGGGTGATGTGGTCAGCATCACGCCAGCTGCCTTTACTTCTCAGGACTGCACCTGGTATTCGCTCAAGGCTGGGTCGACCTCCAAGACATAGTCATTTTTTAAAATAAAGTCTTGCTTTACCAGGGAGCGAACCCACTAGACCTTCCAATCCGCAGGCTAGCGTCTAGCCGCTACGCCACAGAGACTCCCAATAATAATAGTAGTAATAATACAAATTTGTTGACTGGACAGTAAATTTTACAAAATAGTTAAAATAATGTGAAATATACAACAAGTACAACACATACGTTAGCTCTGGATTGCATTTATCACCCATGCTTTAGTGCTTTTCCCCCTTCATATCCATATTGTATATATATATATATATATATATATATATATATATATATATATATATATATATATATTAATTAAAGCTAATAAATGCTTTATCTATAACATATAATTGCTGTGTGAAAGATAGGTGTTTGTTAAGTTAGTTGGGTATCCTTTCAGGACGTTGCAGAACCAACCCTAGTACTGGCTGTTGTGGTTTTCCTCAGCAAATTTACGTCCAGTGTTTTGCCATTGCTTCTGACCGGTCGGCTGTCTCAATACCACTGTTGAAACAATCTCAAGGCGCAAGGCCCGCGGCTGGGATCAAACCCGCCACTCAGGCATGACGACCAACGTGCACAACGCCTTAGCCACAGACGCCGACAGGTGTTTAGAATTGCCGAATGTAAGACGGGCCTGCTTGCCTTATTTCTGACCCTTTGAAAAAAAAAAGTTTGTTTTGTTTGTTCTTTCCTTTGTTCGTTTGTGACGCCACTATCTACAAACTGGACAGGAATACAAAGTCATGGCGTTTGCAGTAATCTAGCGTGTCATTAATGGGAGTCGACGTGGTGTAGCGACTAGACGCTCGACTGCAGATCGGAAGATCGTGGGTTCGAGTCCTGACTTAGCCGGTTTTTTTAAATTAAAAAATTAACCTTAGTTCTCAAAGTGACCCAGCCTTGTAGGAGTACTAGGTAACGTCATGGGAAGTAAAGGCGGCCGGCGTGATGCTGACCACATCACCCATCCAGTGCCGATTGGTCTATAAAATATTTGTCTAGCCCAGTATGGGAGTCGCCGTGGCCGAGCGGCTAGACGCTTGCCGCGGATCGGAAGGTCGTGGGTTCGCTCCCTGGCGGAGTCGGACTTTTTTCAAAAATAACCTTGGCTCCCAGGTCGACCCAGCCATTAGTGGGTACCGGGTGCAGTCCCGGGAAAGTAAAGGCGGCAGGCGTGATGCTGACCACATCACCCATCGAGTGCCGATTGGTCTATAAAATATATAGGTCTAGCCCTATATGCCCTATGCGCCTGAGGGTGTGGACAAGAATCCTTTACTTGACTTTCTTACTTTTCCATGCGAATACACGGGACCGGCGCAGTTGATTACTGACTGATTACTGATTTAAGAATCGACATCATAGCACACCGGGCATAAGCACAAATGCTCCGTCTCCCGCAGCAAATGTCTTAAGATGTGGATACTAACTGGTCGTGTTGCACTCTGATTATACCGACGTCGATCTCTACCTCTCATATGTCCTTCCTTGTTGGATCGACTCCTAATTCCCTGTTCACACATTCTAGCAAATGTTATTTCATCTGATTTTTTTCTTTTCTGTCAGCATTCGTTCATGTATGGTGTTCAAAATATCTCCCTTGTCCAGGAAGACTGTTCCCGTAGCTATCGCTTTTGCAGCCAGAAGATCCGCTCTTTTATTCCCTTGAACTCCTGCATATCCTAGACACTATTTCCACGTGATTCCCAAACAAACTGGCCTAAAGATGCTTGGTATCCACCCACGCCACATTTGCCCCTTCTAAACCTTCTGCATGCCAGATGAGGAGCGGCTGGCCGAACGGTTGGAACGCTCGGCTGTCAAGCAGGATACACGAGTTCGAACCTCGGTAAGACTGGGGATTTTTTTCTGACGACAGCAAAATAAAATCCTCACCTGCACAGTTGTGGCGACAGTACTAGCCACGCGGCCGTAAATTCTCAGGCTCAAAGTCCCCCCTGGCAGATTATTAACTTCAAATGCGCCGTTAGGCTACTCTTTTCGATTTTCAACTGCCAAGAAATTGTTTACGTGCGCAACAATGCACACCGGCGACCGATCTCACTACCCAGAGGAATTACTAGAAGTCCAAGTCCACGTGAAATAATCCCAGTCCTTACCGGGGATTGAACCCGATACCTCTCTAGCACTCGAGGCGGACAAGATGCCTCGAGACCACGCAGCTCCCATCTGGACTTTCTGATCTTTGCAGCTGAGATCTCAAATGAATTAAGTGCGCGACTGTGTATACAAAAAAAAAAAGCACTCACATATATATATATATATATATATATATATATATATATATATATATATATATATATATATATATATATATATATATATATATATATATATATATATATATATATATATAAATCAATGTTTGTGTGTTTGTTTGCCCCCTATAGACTCGGAAACTACTGAACCGATTTAGCTGAAATTTTCAGGATATGTTTGTTTTGATACCGGATTTTGAATCATCGTGGTTTGAAATTCAACCTGTCACTGTTAGAGATAGGTGACCACAATTTATGCCATAATATTCGCAACTAATATTTATAACTTTAGTGATTTCTAATTATAGCTACGTTAGTAATTGCGCATGCGCCGCCGTAGTCAGAACGCAAGGCTTCCGCCATTCGCCGGCGAGTTACGTGCAGCCAACGCCTTAATACATAGAGTAGGTCGGGGTACCGCAAACAAGACTATCTCTATATTTGCCACAATAACCATATTAAACACGATTTTTATTTTCTGTTTTTTTTTCAAACAGCCTTCGATTGGGGGGGGGGGGGCAATCAAGGACTATCTCGACGTCGGCGCAGACATTGAATGCGTCATTAACTTCATTAGACAGGTGCGATTTCCATTGTCTTTCTTTTCTAAAAACCTTTGATGAGGGAGAGGGTAGTAGGTGGATTTAGTTGTGGGGTGGGGGGGGGGGGGTTGGGGTGGGGATTAAAGACTATCTCAAATTACGCCACAGCAACGCGTGGCCGGGTACAGCTAGTATATATATATATATATATATATATATATATATATATATATATATATATATATATACACAAATATATATATATATATATATATATATATATATATATATATATATATATATATACACACAAATATATATATATATATATATATATATATACACACACACACACAAATATATATATGTGAACCAGCGTCATTGCACACGGTTATAAACCATGTGCTCTGCCACCAGTACAGACAGCTGTTAAGAAATTGTCCGTCTGTGTCGCCGTCCGCACGTAACTCCGTAGCTATGGCGACGTTCATTCATTTACCACAGAGTGTCAACTCTGATACCCATTTTCTAGAGGCTGGGTGAACCACAGGAACCGCCCGGTTTCGAACCGTCCATGGGCTGCAGCGAGTAGCAGCTGGATTTGGAAAACGAGTCTCCAATTGACTGCGCTAACGCGGGCGTCTTCGTAATATATACCGATTCATGAGAAGTGGGTGAGGCGTCGTACGCGTCAATTATCTGTCTAAGCCTTATAAGTTGTCAGGTGGGTTGCGAAACAGTTTTACCCTTTTTTGTGGGTAGTGGGTGTAAAACGGCTGCTTTATTTTAAAGGAAAAAAAGTTAACAGCTCCCACTGCTGCCCCTAGGCGGCGGGGGAGGGGGGTCTTTGAGCCTGGAGATTTAGGACCACACATTTAGAGCTGTCGCCACGGACTGTGCAGGTACGAATTTTATTTGTGCCCCCAACTGAAGAAAAAGAAAAACAAATCTCTAACCCTACCGTCTCTCCAGCCGGGAGTATCCCGTGCCGTCGTCTCTTGCACGGGTATTCTGCTCCGACTGCTGTGAGTCTGGGCAAACATGCAAAGCAGTGTGACAACATCACAGAAAGCAAGAAGGAAAGAAGAACTGTACTTAAAGAGCCAGATCTGTGCAACGCTTCCATTACTTTTTATGTAGTAAAGTAAAGATACCTTTTTTTACGCCCTAGGCTTATCGGGCAAATGGAAGAGCACCCATATTTTTACAGACCAATCGGTACTAGGTGGGTAATGTGGTCAGCATTACGCCGGCCGTCTTTACTTCCCCAGGACATACACCCTGGTACCCACTTTAGGCTGGGTCGACCTGCGACGCCCCATACCACGATAAAAATCCATGCAGCCAACAGTTGGTTTCGATCGCGGAACGATAGACTCGCAACGTCTAAGCCTCGACTCCTCTATTTACTTCTTGTGTTGTGATAATTATTATGATGTACCGGCAATCATTTAACAGAATCCATCACAAGTTTATAAAATAAATAGTGAATATCTGAAGCTAGGTGTATAATGCGATGGTTACAAATGTATTGTCCATAATAATAATAATAATAACTACAACAAAAACTATTATAATTTCAAGAACAACAAAAACAAGAAATCCATTAAAACTAATGCTATACTTAGATGGGAGTCGCCGTGGCAGAGCGGCTAGACGCGCGCCGCGGATCGGAAGGTATTGGGTTCGCTCCCTGGCGGAGCCGGACTTTTCTTCAAAAATAACCTTGGTTCCCAGGTCGACCCAGCCTTGAGTGGGTACCGGGGGCAGTCCCGGGAAGTAAAGGCGGCCGGCGTGATGCTGACCACATCACCCATCGTGTGCCGTTGGTCTATAAAAATAGGTCTAGCCCTATATGCCCCTTACGCCTAAAGGCGTGGAATGGGGTCATTTACTTTTTCTTCTTTTTATACTTAGAATTTTGAAATTGGAGTGCAAAATCAATGCTGCTGAATGGTGCAGAAACAGGGAGAGCAGTTAAAACAAATACGCAAAAACTACAA
The DNA here is from genome assembly GCA_905116865.2 of Candidula unifasciata. Lineage (NCBI taxonomy): Eukaryota > Metazoa > Mollusca > Gastropoda > Stylommatophora > Geomitridae > Candidula > Candidula unifasciata. Next base: position 343,428 of record CAJHNH020008438.1, on the reverse strand, counting down.
AAAATAATTAACTGTTTCATACATAGGGAATTAAATTATCTGATATCCCAGTTTTATCCCGCTCGCGGTTCGGGTCGGAAGGTCGTGGGTTCGCTTTCTGACGAAGCAAGAATTTTTTTTTTTAAATGACCTCGACTCCAAGGTCCACTCAGCGTTGAGTGGGTACCGAGTGCAGACCCAGGAAGTAGAGGCGGCCGGCGTGATGCTGACCACATCACCCATCTTGTGCCGATTGGTCTAAGAAAATATAGGTCTAGGCTTATATGCCCTATACACCTAAGGATGTGGAAAAAGGACCTTTACTTTTTTTGTTTTTTGTTTGTTAACCAGTCAATCCCAGAAGAAGAAGAAGCAAACATCCCGGTGTGGTTTCTTTGGTCCCACTATGAGGACAACAAGAATAGACCCACTGTCTCCCCAAAAAGCATGTCGTAGAGTCGACTCGAGGCTGGGTTCCAGCTTTGTATAATGCTCCAGTGGGCCGTGGAGTTGATTAACTTGAGGCAGGGAGAATTAGACCAATATAACAGTTAGGGCTTTACACCTGAATCCACCCTTACCACAACTAATGAGCGAAAGATTGTAACACCAGAGACGAGATGTCTTCGGAGAGCTGTCGGTGTGAAAAGAAGAGATAAAATGAGGAATGTAAAATAAGTAGAAGACCATAACTGAAACCAGTCATACAATTCATCAAAGAACAATAAATAAGATGGTTTGGCCATCTGACGAAAATGTCTTAATACCAACTGCCACAGAGAGCCATGCTGAAGAATTATAATAAACACAGAGTAAGGGGAAGACCACAAAAGAGATGGAGTGACATTATCAGGAGCAACCTAACAGAAATTGACACTAACTTGTACGTTGCACTGGAAAAAGCGCACAAACGATCCTTATACCTCCCACAAACACCTCGCTGAGGTAAATGGTGGAAGAGAAGAAGAAGAAGAAGAAGAAGAAGAAGAAGAAGAAGACATTTAAATGCCTTGGGACACAGAGAGACCACACCGAGAAAGGGGCTAGATGGTGTATTTGAAAAGAATCAGACAGAATAATTCCTCTGTTATCTAATTCAGATCATTGGTGATTTTTTCACTTCCATTCTCATGCTTGAAGTTGTAGAAAGAAACTCCATTTTGTTCTTCCACAATCTATCCCGTCATTCTAGCTAAACATCCCCAGCCAGATCTTACACTCCGATGAACAGAACCATTGGTGTAAACTACTGCATCATCTAGCCCAGCCTTTCCCTCTATCAGCTGTTGTACCTCTAATTCTACTATACCGTTACACCACTCTCTACATTCTCTTTCTAATGTGATACTGACCTAATGGAAATTATTGTTGTCAATATGTCAATAGGGTGAGCTGGCTGAGCTAGCAAAGAATATGACAACTATGCGTGAGTTGGTTGATAGCGTATGCTCCATTGGGGGATAAAGGGAAGAAGAAGAAGAAGAAGAAGAAGAAGAAGAAGAAGAAGAAGAAGAAGAAGAAGAAGAAGAAGAAGAAGAAGAAGAAGAAGAAGAAGAAGAAGAAGAAGAAGAAGAAGAAGAAGAAGTTACAGAAAATTAAAGTATATAAATGACCCCACTTGTAAAAAAAAAAAAAAAAACAGGTAAATACAGGCAGGTAAATTCAGTTATTGGTAAATATAAGGAATCGTCATCCTGTCCTTTCCAGAACGTCGCTCTCATGACGGTCTGCCTACTCGGTCTCTCGCCAACTCTCCGCCTTGCGCTCTCTCATTTCCAGTGAGTTACTTATATCCTGTGCCCATCTTTGTGGTGGTCGACTCACGACCCTCCTTTTTGGCACCATATCTTTTGCTATCATTTTGTCCAGTACGGCTTAGAGTTGGATGTGGCCAAAATATTTCAACTTCCGAGACGATATCCTGTATATTAGCCAATCTTCCTTGATGTTCTGATTTGTAAGAATGCCAGTATTTCTTCTCTTCTTTATCTATGGTATTCTGTGAATATTTTCTATAGCATTTCAGTACAAAAGCGCCTATTTTCTTCCTAAACGACTAGGAAATATTCAACGACTTATATCATACAGGAAAGATCTTTACTTTCAAAATTGCAACTATTTTCTAACTAGTGCTTAACCAAACTAATTATTAATACGGTTAACGCTGTTTAATCCTTGTGACCACCCTTCTTTTGACTTCTGTTGAACAGTCTTCATATTACTGCACCTAGATATTCAAAGTTAGCGACATTTCTTAATATACGAGGCACACACAATTTAATTTTAAATAAACGAAATTTAAAACGACACATTTACTGTCACTGTCTTAGCTTGAGCCCACTATGATTCTAACAAAATGTATTACAATGGAAAGGCGCCCTGGTTTCATACAAACGTCTTTTAACGTCTCTATGGTACCAACTGGCCAGTTAACATTAGAGAAAACGGACAAGTTTTTTTTTTTTCTGCTCCAGAAAATTCCGAAACAACAACTGTGACTGTCCATGAGTAGTTCAATATATTGTTTGATAGATCAACAAACAGACAGGTAGACAGAAGACAGACAGACAGACGAAAGGACGGATGAATGGATATTTATGTTTGTAGGTACCTACGGACACAGACAGTCAGACAGACATAAAGATAGCAAGCAGACAGACAGACAGACAGACAGACAGGCTAACAAAACACTCAGACAGACAGACTGATAGATAGATAGATAGATAGACAGACAGACAGACAGACAGACAGACAGACAGACAGACAGACAGACAGACAGACAGACAGACAGACAGACAGACAGACAGACAGACAGACAGACAGACAGACAGACAGACAGACAGACAGACAGACAGACAGACAGACAGATAGATAGATAGATAGATAGATAGATAGATAGATAGATAGATAGATAGATAGATAGATAGATAGATAGATAGATAGATAGATAGATAGATAGATAGATAGATAGATAGATAGATAGATAGATAGATAGATAGATAGATAGATAGATAGATAGATAGATAGATAGATAGATAGATAGATAGATAGATAGATAGATAGATAGATAGATTAGATAGATAGATAGATAGATAGATAGATAGATAGATAGATAGATAGATAGATAGATAGATAGATAGATAGATAGATAGATAGATAGATAGATAGATAGATAGATAGATAGATAGATAGATAGATAGATAGATAGATAGATAGATAGATAGATAGATAGATAGATAGATAGATAGATAGATAGATAGATAGATAGATAGATAGATAGATAGATAGATAGATAGATAGATAGATAGATAGATAGATAGATAGATAGATAGATAGATAGATAGATAGATAGATAGATAGATAGATAGATAGATAGATAGATAGATAGATGAAATAGAGAGAGAGAGAGAGAGAGAGAGAGAGAGAGAGAGAGAGAGAGAGAGAGTACGAGAGATCTCTCAGACAGAAACACCAACGCTATCAAATTTGTCTACTTACTAATGTGTAACGATCGTAACCCAAAAGTGTCTTCTGCTTTGGTAAAGCAAGTCTGTGTGTGGCATTGGGGAAACCACACATTATAAAGACGAGAAAACACAGTCGGAATCCTCAGGAAGAGACCTACCGGGTATTTCCACCACAGACAAGTGAAAAGAAAAAGTGAAGAGGATTATACTGGCATAACTATGTGGAATTTGTTGGCGCTAGGAGGAATATTCAGAGCGGAGAACTTAAAAAGCTCCCCCTTTGCTTCATCCAAGTATTTATATCTGGAAATCCGCGCTGGCATGTTACCAATGTCACTAAAAGACGGACTGGATATGGCTTTCGGATTATGTACTGCATTCCGTTTTATCCGATCACTTATTGCTGAGAGCGTTAGCAGACGACGCCTGAGAGCTTCTCTAGCCTGTATGACTATGTATTATGATGTTTTTTTTTAGGTGATTTTATACTTAGGCGTTTAATTAGACAATTTCAGTGATTCTCAGAGTAGTACTGAGAACCTCTGCTGCTTTCTCTGCATTCGCCGGCTGTAAACTTCAGCCAGTTCGTCAATATCTCGGGTTAGTTCTTGTTTGAAAATTTGATTTATTGCGGGCACATCCGTTTAACAGATCTGGCTTAATTGTAAGCATTCTCTTGGTTCTTAGCATCTCAGACAAACACGCTCCGATACGAAAGCAAACATGGATCTTATCTACATTTTCCACAACCCACTGCTTGCTCCTTCAAGGAAACCTATTCCTTGGCTGATCACTTATAGGGCGTTTACAAATTCGTGCCGTAGTATTTTTGATAATTATTGCATTGGCTGTTGTTTTCATCTCCATGTAATGTTTACATATAAATAACATTTGGACTGTCCAGTTGAATCAAAACATACGTTTTGTTTTTAGTTTAGTTTTAATATAATTAGTATATTATTTAATATAATTTCATTAATAAATAATATAATGTATAATTAATTAATATATAAATAATTTATTAAGTATAATCATTTTGGAATATTCTGAGTTAGATAACAAACATGTTTTTAAAGAATCTATGTGAACTGTTCTTACCCTAACCACATACGTTACGTCCTTACAACTTGTAAGGAAACATGGAAACAATCCCGCACAAACATTTGATAGCAAGTTGCGAGACTTTCATCCCATCAGTTGTCGTCTTGTCCAAAATTTAAGTAACACACAAGAATCATGTGTTTGTGTGGAAGATCGATTAGTTACATTTGATCGTTGTACAGTGTGTCTTAAAAGTAAATCCAACAATGGCCATCGTATATTAATGCACCTAAAATAAGAAAATATGGGGGTTCTTTATTAATATCCTACCCCAGATGGCGTCACAGGACATGTCAACATTTTAGAGGGTGGTAAGACTGGGTTTCCCGGCTTTCTGGTGCTTTTAACGACCACAAACCATCTAGAACTGGTCTTAGCCCAAACCCACGTACGTCCAACGAGAGAGTGCACCCTAGGTCCCACAACTGCATGCAGCGTAGGTCCCACAACTGCATGCAGCCTATCTACCACCCCCTGAAATATTAGAATGTCCCGTGACCTGTGGATTTTCCCTGTTTGGGATAGGATATTAATAAAGCACCAAAGTGCGATCTAATTTGTTATAATGCAACATAAGGTTTACAATTATATATATACATGTGTGTGTGTGTGTATATATATATATATATATATATATATATATATATATATCTTGCTTGCTACATGCATCCAATTTTAACATATACCTGTGACTCCTGGACAATCGGTAGCGGGCCAGACAATATATATATATATATATATATATATATATATATATATATATATATATATATATATATATATATATAATTTGATCCGTTTGTATTCAACTACAGCAAGAGATATTTTTTTAACATATGCAGGAATTTATAAGCGCATTAAGTAAGCTTATTGACAATTCTTGACCTGTCTGAGTTTTGGTCCTGGCAGCAACGTTTCAAGTAGTAGTTTCTCTGACCTATGTAACAAATCGCTCTCATTTAATGTCAGAAAAAGGGTGCCAAAATGTTACATAGAACCTGTTCTGCTGTATGGCAGCGAATCTTGGAGTGTCAGTGAACAAATTTGGAAGAATTTGGAAGCAAGAGAGATGTGGTTTTTGAAACGAATGTTACAAATACCTTGGACGGCCAGAGTTACTAACAAAGATTGTTGAAAAAAGCTAATTAAAAAAAGATCTTTTTTTTATACTGCAATAATAAAGAGACAAACACTGTTCTTTAGTCACATAATGAGAAGAGAGACATCGGAGAATATTGTGACAACTGGAAAGATCAGTGGCAAAAGGGATAGAGTCAGGCCAAGAAAGATGATGCTGGGTGGGCTAAAACGATGGCATTAAGGGAAAACATCAGGGGAGCTGTTCCAAGCAAACATGGATCGTGATCTGTGTGGTAGTCTGGTAGTCTTAGTTTCAGCTTCATAGCAACGGGTCGCCCCATCTTTGCTCCGCTCCTGTGCCTATGAAAAACACCCAGAATGTTTATCACAGTCCCTTGTGGAAAGATTGACAGACTGCTGTCTCAGCATATCTAGTATACACTAGCATTAAAGCATACGGTAGCCATCCGAAATGCTAACACAAACAGTCTAACATTAGAAATGCAGTTCATCATTGATGATAGCAGAACTTGTCGCCAACAGTTCAGCAGTTGTCCACGCGATCAATTTTAACCACATACGGGCACCGCCAACATTGCACGACAGGCATCACGCCATTTTCTGAATCTACAATTCACACCACCACGTTGGTCACTGTCGAAAATACATTCCAAATGCAATCCACAGCTCACAGGGTCACGCCATGCATTCAACTCAGAAGCTGGGCGACGAAACTATATCCAGTCTACAAATGGAGCAAAAATACTTTGGCCACCGTCCGGCAGAAGCAAAAAATTTGCCTCTGCTTCGAACAGCGCCGCTGTCTAGCGTCCATTTTAACCGGGTGATCTGTGGAGATGCATAAGCGTCTACGCCAGTTGGCAGGGCACATGATGATGATAAGTTCTTCTATGCACCCCTGTGCAAAGAACAACTCTTATGTACACACATATATATATGCATATATTCCCCGTGTGGGTTCCGGTTCCTGGGCCCCATTGTGGGGAAAACAAGAACAGACCCGCTTCCTTTCCAACAAGCATTACGTTCGAAGTCTGAGTGCATCTGCCTGAGAGGCAAGGAAACAACAGTATGTATACAAACAAGTTAGATTTGTAAAACTGATGTGCCCGCAACACTCAGATTCTGGAACAAGTCTAAAGTTTAAAAGGAGCTGAGTGGTCTCGTAGTATGACATCCGCCTCGAGGGCTGGAGATCCCAGGTTCAAGCCTCGGTGTAAGCTGAGATTTTTTTTTTTCACGTTCACATCTAGTAATTTCCGCTGGTCTCTGGGTAGTAAGACCAGACGGATCCTCGCCGGTGGAAAAGAGTTCGTGTACTGCGCTGAGATTCTTGAGTTCATAGTAGAACGGAGCAATTATGGGTTACACCCGTGTGTCATGATGTTAATCCGTTTAATAAAAATAAACAAGTCTAAAGTCCAGAGGTGGTTGAACAACCAGAACTTTCCGCCGGAGTTTACAGCCGGTAAGAGCGAAGAATATATATATATATATATATATATATATATATATATATATATATATATATATATATATATATATATATAAAGATGGACGGAGGGCCGGATGGACGGACGGACGAACAGACAGACAGACAGACAGACAGACAGACAGACAGACAGACAGACAGACAGACAGACAGACAGACAGACAGACAGACAGACAGACAGACAGACAGACAGACAGACAGACAGACAGACAGACAGACAGACTGAACACGCATGAAAAAAAAAATAACAAAAATGCGGAATAAAAAACCACAAATATTCATAATCGTCAACAATAATAAACTTTAACCAAATTTCCATAAATAACTTTAAGTTTCTCTTCATAAATTCTGGACTTTTGAAACTTTAAAAATGCCAAAGTGGGCAACAAATTAGCGGGTGAAACTTCTACAGCAAAAACTGCTGAAAAAACTCCTGTTGTCCTATTTGTTGTTTTAGAAGCACCCATAGCGCCAGTGCTCAATACTGGGATCAGCCGACAACTTAAACGCCGAGCAACTTTGTGTCTCGGGCTGGAGCTTGTTTTCATTAGTCCACAGATAAGTACGCAGGCTGGTACACTGGGGATAATGGAGGTTGGGGAAGGAATCTAGTCTGGTGGCAGAGAGGCAGTCACTGCTGAGACTTGCAACTATAGTCCGTTCCAAAAGTTGTGCACTCATATTTTAACAAATATCTTGGCCCGGCTCTCTAGCGTAGAAGGCTAAACCGGATTGCGCGGAGACCGGGGGATGAACTCCTTGTGGTCCGGGTTCAATCCCGGGGGTAGGCAGGAAAGCCACATTTTCTCCAAGATTTACGGTTTTTACAATGGAATTAAGGCCGAAAGGTTGCGATATCCATAATACCGAGCCTAATGGTTAACAACTCATGGCTTCTGGATACTAAAACAAACAAAAAAAAAAAACAACAAATATCTTGAAAACTGTTTTTGTTTTTGTGTGTGGTTTTACCGCAAAATTAAACCAGTTAATGGAGAAGAACAGTGTGGTTTCGAAGATTTTGGATAGAAATGACTACCAACGCCACACGGCATGGAAGATCATCTGTGTCAGAGTTGATTGAAAATACACGAGACAGAAGATTGTGCATTGACATGACTACCAACGCCACGTGGCATGGAAGATCATCTGTGTCAGAGTTGATTGAAAGTTGACGTGACAGAAGATTTTGGATAGACATGACTACCAACGCCACACGGCTTGGACGAAACGAAGAAGATGATGTGGTCTTGCATTTCCTTTGTGTTTTTATGATTTCATAATTTACAGTTGCACAGGTGCTACTGCTTTCTCAAAGCGGTGAATATCTTTGACTTTATCGAACTTATAATTCGTGGCATAGAAGATCATCTGTATCAGAGTTGATTAAAAATACACGAGACAGAAGATTTTGAATAGAGATGACTATCAACGCCACACGGCTTAGACGAAACGAAGAAGATAATGTGGTCTTGCATTTCCTTAGTGTTTTATGATTTTATAATTTGAAGTTGCACAGGTGCTACTGTTTTCTTACGGCGGCGAATATCTTTGTCTTTATCCAACTTATAATTTGTGTACCCCTGAAAAAAAATATGCAGTAATTCACACAAATCGTTTTAACCACATATTTTTTGTTTTGTTTTGTTATTTTTGTTGATACAACGAAATGTCATGTTTTTCTAATTAATTTGGGGTTAATTCGGGAAACTGATCATCTGAAAGTAAAACACCGTTTTTTGTGTGTGTGTTTTGCTACTTCTTTTTTTTCTTCTTCGATCCTTTTATCAGAAAACTTATATCAGGAGGCCGGTAGCCTTTGTTAAAGCTATCGTGCAGTCCATATCCTCTCGTGTACCATACAGTTTTGTCTTCAATGTGATTAGAACAGGCCAGATTGTGTCTCTGTTGTCAGCATCTTTGTTGCATCCAGCACCATTTCTTGATACTTAGTGTATTTTGAAAATGTGTGCATTATTCTGTTACGACTCGCTTTCAACTACCACAAATGCGACTCGAAAAAAACGGCCGGTGTTTGAAACAGGGCAGGTCCCGGGGTTCACCCACCCTCTAGGAAATGGGTACCAGAGTTAACACTGGGGTAAATGCAGGAACGTAGCTGTAGCTACGGAATTGCGTGCGGACGGCGACGCAGGCAGACAGTTTCTCATCAGCTGTCAGTACTGGTGGCAAAAAAACTTATGGCTTATAGCCGTGAAACAATGACGCTCGTTCACATCCCCAGACTTTACCTTTACCTTTTACCTTTACCTTTGTATGACAAATTTCAACAAGCTACACAAAACGGTTACTAAGTCATAGATGATTAAATTTGGGTACGACTTTTAAAATGGACTATAGATGCACTGATTAATCATTACCATCAAGTTTCTTGTCCACGGCATAGACGTCATGTTTATCAACGCTTTGTGATTTCTAACTGTTTGTATCATACTCGCAGTATCTCAATGCCATGATTATTTAAGTGACAGCCCGAAGGCCGAATCTGTCCCGTAGAGTCGAAGTTCATCTGTCTGTGAGGCGAGGGACAAGCAGTCTGCATAAAGGTGAGCTAGATCTGTAAAACGGATGTGAAAGCAAAACACATGCAACAACACTAAGATCCAGATGTGGAGAAACAAAAAATAAAGTTCCGCTGGAGTTTACAGCCGGTGAACATGCGAAAGAAGAAGCATATGTTTCCCTTCGCATGTTGTTGCCCGTATCGATATTCTAGCACTTTGGTCCGACCCATACGTGCACTGTCCTCCAATGCAGCAGACATCCCAGTGTCGCTGTGCTCAGTGTACCCGGTTAGAAGTTGACTGACATGTCTTTTTTCTATGCCTGGTAATTTGTGTCTGTAGGTTTGTCCTTGCTTAATGCCCATTTCCCCCCCCCCCCCATTTTCCCCCATTTCCCCCCATTTCCCCCCATTCCCCCCCCCCCATTTTCCCCCATTTCCCCCCATTTTCCCCCATTTTCCCCAATTTCCCCCCATTTCCCCCCGTTATTCCCTCGGCGTCTTGGGCAATAAACCTAAGGGTTTCATGAATCCTTCTGATAATTCACACGTGCACCCTCCCCCAACCCCCCACACCCCCCCCCCCCCCCCACCCCCACACCCCTCCCCCAACCCCCCACACCCCAACCCCACAATCTAATTTCTGAATATGACAGTTACATAAGAATTGCCATGAATGAAGTGTCATTGCCTGAGAAACCTAACAGACAGACATACAGTTAAACAAGGCGGGAACATTTTCAGATATATAGACTGACAGACTTACTTACCGATAGATCGACCGACAGACAAACAATCAGATAAAAAAAAAAAAAAAAAGACAGAGAGTCAGACGGACGGACGGATTGACAAACAAGCAGTCAGACCGACCGACAGACCTACAGAGATAGACAGACAGACAGACAGACAGACAGACAGACAGACAGACAGACAGACAGACAGACAGACAGACAGACAGACAGACAGACAGACAGACAGACAGGCAGGCAGGCAGGCAGACAGACAGACAGACAGACAGACAGACAGACAGACAGACAGACAGACAGACAGACAGACAGACAGACAGACAGACAGACAGACAGACAGACAGACAGACAGACAGACAGACACTGGAAAGAAGAAGGAGAGAAACAGAGAGCGACAGAGAGAACCAGATTAAAACAGCGATAAAGAGAGGAACTAAACGAGCGACTGTAGCAAGTGCCATAAGCGTAGCGAGAGATTGTAAATCAAGTCATCACATTTATAAAACTATAACTTTCTTATCAGTGCCCCCTAAAAACACGAGAACACGGCGGCAGTCTTTGAAGAAGTTTTATAGTTGCGTTGAAATAGGGACACTGTCGACAAACTGCCGAACATAATTGGTGTCTGGTAAATATATGTTTATTATAGGCGGAGTAGTCGCGAATGTGATCACTTTTCGTTCCTCTATGGCGAATTGTTTATGGGCATTTTTTGAATAGAATTGTAAATAACTTTGTAAATATCTTTGCGGAGATAATAGAATGGAATACTTTGCAGAGATGGTGCCTTTTAATTGGCCTAAATTTTGGAACAACATTCAGTGAAGAAGGTAAATTGGACGAAGTTATTGACATCCGATGCAGTAAAGCAGGCCAAGTATTGGGACATCTAGCACCCTTCTTACATCACAAGGCAATCCCAGTCAACACAAAGAAATATTTCATACAAAACATATTCATTCTCACTCTGTGCTACCAGCGCCAGACGTGGTCACTTACAACAAAACATAAAAGAAAATTAGTAACCATGGAAATAAGGTGTCTGAGAAAGACTGTAGGAGTGACCAGAAGAGATAAAATCAGGAGTGAGATAAAGTCGGCACAGAACCAATTCTAAATTACATACAAAGACAGCAAATCAAATGGTTTGCTCACTTGAAGAGAATTCCTTCTGATGCTAGACCATACAAGGCATATACCAAATGAGGCAAGAAACGTAGAGCAACAGGTAGACTAAGAACAAACAGAAAGATAACATCAAAGAAACTCTACAACACCATGATGTGTCTATGGTCGAAGCAGCCAGAAGAGCACGAAGCAGGACCTTATATCTCCCTCGACACCAGAAGTGGTAAAAGAAGAAGCAAAGAAGAAGAAGAGAAGAAAAGTCATAAATCACCATTATCATAGTCCGGTTGTGAAATTATATATCACATAGGACTCGCCGTCTACACACCTCTATTCCGTTTCATCCTGCGCAATCCCTTCGATATCATAGATTGGATCCTGTTTAGCTCCTTTAGGTATTCTATTTTTTAACTATCCTCCGAACTTCCGGCACTAAAGATGGCGGCCGCAAAATATCCTTTTGAACCACAGTCACGTGACTTAATTTGCGGTTCTCCTGCGGTTTTCTGGCGACTACCAGCACCGCCTTGAGTTTCTCACGCCGCTCACGCGGCGTGAATTGGGGCTAAACTAGATGGCTAGGACTCACGAGCAAAGCTTCAGGAGATGGGGAAGCTGCTAATCGTGGGTCCTAGCCATCTAGTTTAGCCCCAATCCACGCCGCGTTAGCGGCGTAGGGACTCGAGGCGGTGGCGGTAGTGGCCAGAAAACCGCGGGAGAACAGCAAATTAAGTCGCCGAAAGTGCGCTATTGACACGTGACTGTGGCTCGAAAGAATATTTTGCGGCCGCCATCTTTAGTGCCCGAAGTTCGGAGGATAGCCCTATTTTTAATTCATCCCAAATAAAAGAAATCAAGGCATTCCCCAGAGAGTCAAATATTCTAGGGGTGTTATCGGTTGAGGTTCGGGTTAGAGCTCAGTGTTGAATTATGGTTAGGTTTCGAGTTAGGGTTAGGGTTAGTGCAATGACTCACTTTCCATTCAATTTGGCTCCAGTCACTTGCAGATTTCTCACCCGTGCACTAACAGTCAACAGATGAAAACATGGGCGACATAAACGACACGATGCGTTGTCAAACAATTTTTTTTTCCCACTCACTCGATGATTCTTTGGCCAGTACGCGGTGAGGCATAAACATAGTCTAGGTAATTATTGACATCAACACCGCGAATAAAGTCAACGTTACCTTCGGAGGAATACACAAATGTCAATTCAGACGGCGGCAACTCAAAATGACAACTTTTTTCGACGAGCAAACACAGTTAACTGCACACGGCCGGTCAAACTCTGACTAGGTTGGGTAGCCGAATCTCACAATCAAATAGATGCACGCCGTCAATCAAACGTAATTCAAACAGATTATCCTCTTCACACGCGCATAGTTCCTTGACCCAGACGAGATTGACTCCTAGATCTTTCTAGGGCATTGAATAATCTTCTCTCACCCACACTCTGGATTGCTCAAAGCTCGTGATCTTCGAGCTTTCCCTTTCACGTGGGTTAAACGCTCCGTTCATTTTGGTCAACATTTTCTGCTGTCTGACCCCGGTAAATTAACATATCCAGTTCATATTCATGACCTTACGTCAATCCTACTATTTTACACAATTTATCCAGTAGAAAATGACTCACTGCAGTTAGGATTAGGGTTAGGATTAGGATTAGGGTTAGGATTAGGGTTAGGATTAGGGATAGGGTTAGGATTAGGGATAGGGTTAGGATTAGGGATAGGGTTAGGATTAGGGATAGGGTTAGGATTAGGGATAGGGTTAGGAATAGGGATAGGGTTAGGATTAGGGTTAGGATTAGGGATAGGGTTAGGATTAGGGATAGGGTTAGGATTAGAGTTAGTGGGAGGGTTAGTCAGTGTCTCTGAAGCGGTCGGGGCTTACATAATAACCCTAATCCCAAACCATAACACCCCTAGAATATTGAACTTTCCCGGAAACTCCCGATTTTCCTTTGCTTGGACTGAATTGCTTTTCACATCAACGTTTGTTCTGGGGTTTTTTTTTCGACGTGCTCACTACGCCAGTCTCTTTATTTCCCATTTTAGTGACTGTTCGGTGATTATCAGTGCTTTCTTTTCTGGACGTGTCCACTACAGCGCATTCTTCGTGGTCTTAAAATATAGTAGTATTAAATGGTTAGTGTTAGGGTTAGAGGTGAAGAAAGGACGCTGGCATTGGATAGGACACACATTAAGAAAACCGGAGAACAGTATAACTAGAATGTCTTTTCACTGGAACCCACAGAAGCATAGGAATAAAGGAAGGCCAAAAAACACACGGAGAAGGGAGCTGGAGAATGAAGTTAGAAAGATAGGGAAGACACGGGGAGAGCTCCGTGCAATGGCGAAGGATAAAACGATTTGGTGTGAGTTGGTTGAGGGCCTATGCTCCACTGGGGGCTAGAAAGGTAGAAGAAGAAGAAATGATTAAATTGAATAATGAATGAGGAGATATCTAAGACCTTCAGATGAGTGAAGGCATATTTAATACAAAGTACGGTAAAATGAATTAAACATCTGCTACCTACAAAATGTAAACGTAACTATACGTCTACTATCTACACGATCAAAAAGTTACTATACACTAACTAACTAAAGGTTCATAATGTAGCCGTACCCGTTAATACATAGAAGTTTCAAAAGTAACCTAAAAGGAGTTACACATCTGCTGCCTACACAATGTAAATGTAACTATACGTTTACTATCTACAGGTTCAAAAAGTTACTATACACTGACTGTCTAAAAGTTCAAAATGTAGCTGTTCCCGTTAATATATAGACGTTTCTACAGTAACATAAAAGGAGTTACACATCTGCTATATACAAATCTGAAAAGTAAATATACGTCTAGTCTCTACGGATTCCAAGAGTAATTTAACATTTACTATCTGCTTGCTGGAAACGTGAATGTACACTTCTTATCTAATTGTTCGAAACGTTAACTATACATTTACTAGCTGTAGTTTCGGAAAAAAAAACTGCATACCAAATGTAAATATACTTCAGAATGTCCGGGCAAAAAATATATATAAGTAAAGTAAAGATTCCTTTTAACGCCCTTTGCGCATTGGGCCTAGAAAAGCACCCATATTTAAACAGACCAATCGGCACTAGGTGGGTAATGTGGTCAGCATTACGCCGGCCGTCGTTACTTTCCTATTTAATTAAGGCTGGATCGACCTGCGACGCCCCATACCATGGTAAAAATCCACGCAGCCAGCAGTGTATTTCGATCGCGGTACGCTGGAATTACCAGTAGGACTCGCAACGCCCAAACATATATATAGGGCTGTACCAAATATTCGCTTCGTATTCGCTTCGGGGGCCGAATAGTGAACCTATTGACTATTCGGTATTCGGCCAAATTGTTGCGGTCGAGCCGAATACGAATAGTAGTTACCTTACACCCGCTTCTGCATACACGGCCTTAATGCTGACAACATGGAACGACTGGTTTTGTTGAAAGTTAATGCAGCTTTCATGCTTCAACTAAGCTGTCAGTGACAATTTCCAAGTTAGTTACTTGTTATAATACTTAGGATTCTTTCATTCCTAGTTATTACTTACCACAGACTGACTGAAGGATGCAAAACATAAAATGTTTTTAAATGTTTACTATTCTGTACGAAACTAACTAGACATGGAAAGAATATAAACTCCGGCAACATCCAAGTCGAAAATATGAAAATCAAACGAACGGAAACATATAAGTACTTGGGTGCAAACTTCAACTGCTCCAACATGCTGAGAAAAGAAAAACAATCTATAATACAATCTAGAAATAAATTATACTATGCCCTTTAACATCTCCTAAAGTCAAAGTGTCTGTCTCGCAACACCAAGATCAAAATATATAAAACGTTGATACGACCAGTCGTTTTATATGGCTCTGAAACTTGAAGCAGAAATAAAAGAGATTAGGCTTTGTTACAGGTTTTCGAAAACAGTCTTACGACAAATCTTGGACCCATTAATGATGCTAACAGTGGGAAATGGAGAGTGAGAAGCAACAGCGTAACACAAAATCTGTTTAAATCACCACTGATGACTGGCATCATGAGAGCTAAGAGACTAAAATGGTTGGAGCATATTGAGAGAATGTCAGATGACAGAGAAAAAAAAAAACTGTATACACAAGGGAGATGAAAGGTCGTAGACCACGAGGCAGACAAAACAAGAAGTTCGAGAGATAATGTCCAGCCAGACCTGCAAACAACTGGTGTCACAAATTGTGAAGAGAAAGCCAGCCAGAGAGGTGAACAGAGACGAGTGATATCTGCAGCAGTAAACCTCAAGGGCTCAGAATGCTTAAGTATAAGATGACTATTCCGTGCTACTTTTTGTGAAGTAAACGTTCAGCGTACATTTACCTTATGAATGCGTGTGTGTGTTTTGTGTGTGTGCGTGTGTGTGTGTTTTAGATATATTTTATACACTATTCCTATTCGTATTCGTATTCGGCCGAATAGTTGGTCCCGTTATTCGTATTCAGCCGAATAATAAAAATCACTATTCGGTACAGCCCTAATATTTATAGGTTTGTAAATTGAATATAAATCTAAGAGTTTGAAAATCAAAAAAGCATCTACATGTTCAGAATGTATCTATACTGTCTGATGGTTTGAAACATAAATATACATCCCTTAGTTGCAAAAACGATAATATATCTGCTATCTTGTAATTTTGAAAGATAATTAATTATACATCTACTATTTACAGCTTAGACAAAAAAATATACATCTTGTATCCAAACGTTCGGCAAGTAAGGATGTCTCTGGACGTAAACTTGTCTAGAAAAACTACAACAGCAAAAAAAAAAAAAAAATGCTGGGGTTGGTTCTGCAACGTCATGTAAAGGATACGCAACTAACTTTACAAGTTAGCAAGTGATATTTACATCTCCTGTCTACACGTGTCGGTGTCTGTGGCTTAGGCGTTGCGAACGCGCTTCGTAATGCCGGGGTGCCGGGTTCGATCCCAGCCGCGGACAATTTGTCTTGCGTTAGTTTCACAGTGATACAGAGAACTAATCGTTAAGGAAGCAGAGGCAAACTACTAAACATAAAATCCCACCTCCCCTCCCCCCCCCCAAAAAAAAACAGTTCCCCCCCCACCTCTCCCCCCCCAATGCTAGGGGTTGGTTCTGCAACGTCATGTTAAAGATACGCAGCTATTCACACGCTCAAAAGTTAACTATTCTTCTACTATCTACAGTTTTTTGAAAGTATAGTTAGTTGCGTATTCTTTACAGGACGTTGCAGAACCAACCCCAGCAGTCCCTGGCTGTTGTGTGGTTTCTCTAGGCAAATTTACGCCCAGCAGTTTGCCATTGCTTACTGGACAGTCGGCTTTCTTGATACCACTGTCGAAACCAACGCAAGGCGCATGACCCGCAGCTGGAATCGAACACGGCACCCCGGCATTACGAAGCGTTGGCATCGATTTAGCCACAGAGCCGACTTTGAAAGTATACATTTACTAATTGTAGGCTTGAAATGAAATCACGTATTTAAAAAAGTGAAATAAATGCAATATAAACAAGGCGGGGCATGTTGAGCATAATTTTTAGTTGGTAACGTTTCATACTTTCTGTGCTGCCAGTCTGTTTCGTTAAATGCTTTGCCTAAATTCAGAGCGGCCAACGTAAATATCCCCTATTTTATATAATGGTGTCACTTATCATTTCTTTGTCTCAATCTTGTAAGTAATATTTTAATGTGTTTTTTTCATTCAACGTAAGTGTGTGTGCATTAAGTGCTGTTTCTTGTTGTTTTGCTGATAATGTCAAATCACCACAGCGTGTTCTGTTTACTCACTGTAATTGGTTTTGTAAACATGACTAATATTTTATGTTTTTGTTATCCTTTTCTATCTCTCATTTACTCTGTATTTTCAAATCTTTCTTGTTTACACTATTGCAAATATGCTTTGTCTGTTTCAGTAGATGACAAAACACACAGACGTCGATTACACATGTTTCAGCAAAAGTAATCAATTTACTTCTAGTCACAGCTGAGACAGACAGAACAAGCCTACACCAACAAACACATCCTAGACAAACATCGTTCAGAACAAGTGAACAAACACACACTTTATGGCGATCATTGCTAATGCATTTATCATCTCAATTCAAACCCGACTAGTTAGTCTTGCAGCACTGTCTTGTCAGTTTGATTACTGTCTTTTTCCAAAATCACAGACAGCTTATTTATCTTGCACGTCTATCTGATATTACCAAGTCTACTGCAGATGATTATGAGAACGAAATAAATCTACAGGGATGATTTAGTGGAACATCAACACCCCTTGATTTCCACATTAATTTGGCTGCAGACAGAAACAAGACTGTAGTTGGGAATTAATAGAAGAAGACAGTCATGCTCGGCTGGCGTAGAAGAGGGCAATTCTAGAAAAGTTGCTGCTGTAAAACTCGCTGAAACTCGTTGATGCATGCAGTGGATTAATTATCAGGGGTTGCCAAGAAAGTTCTTTTTCTTCTTCTTCTTCTTCTTCTTCTTCTTCTTCTTCTTCTTCTTCTTCTTCTTCTTCTTCTTCTTCTTTTTCTTTTTCTTCTTCTTCTTCTTCTTCTTCTTCTTCTTCTTCTTCTTCTTCTTCTTCTTCTTCTTCTTCTTCTTCTTCTTCTTCTTCTTCTTCTTCTTCTTCTTCTTCTTCTTCTTCTTCTTCTTTTTCTTCTTCTTCTTCTTCTTCTTCTTCTTCTTCTTCTTCTTCTTCTTCTTCTTCTTCTTCTTCTTCTTCTTCTTCTTCTTCTTCTTCTTCTTCTTCTTCTTCTTCTTCTTCTTCTTCTTCTTCTTCTTCTTCTTCTTCTTCTTCTTCTTCTTCTTCTTCTTCTTCTTCTTCTTCTTTTTCTTCTATCTCAGCCTCCTCCTCCTTCTCTTTTTTCTTTGTGTGAGAAATAGTAAGAAACAGGGATGCAGAGAGAGAGAGAGAGAGAGAGAGAGAGAGAGAGAGAGAGAGAGAGAGAAAGGGAGGGAGAAGAGAAAGAGACATAATCAGAGGAAGCAAACATTGACACAATACACATACACACTCATACACACACACACACACAGAGAGAGAGAGAGAGAGAGAGAGAGAGAGAGAGAGAGAGAGAGAGAGAGAGAGAGAGGCATGAAGTTAAAAAAGACAGTATTAGAGAAATTAATGCCAGATCGAAAAAGTTACAGCATTAAATTAAACTAACAAAGCAGTAGTGAATATTTTTTTCCCCCGTCAAGTCCGACGAAAAGGAACTTACAGAAACAATCAACGACAACAGACTAGTAACAAAAATGTCCCACAGAGATTATCTCCCCGCGGGAGATACTTGTGCAAGCGGTCGGAGTTTGAATCTCCTGAAAGCCCGTTTATCCCCGACCACCTCTGCATCACGGGCAAGACAGAACTAAACACCCCAGCGCTATTTAGCTGCAAATTCATGGTGGCATTTTGTCGCCTCTTTAAATGCCATGACTTGCAACTGTCAAAAGGTGGCTTTGTTGTGACAGCGCTAAGGCGGCCATGATACTTGGGATCAAGGGATGTAGACGTCGGAAAGCCGTCAAGAGTTTACGTTTTCAAGCACTGGGTAAGAAACCAGACATAGACTAGATACAATGCCAAGAAACGTATGGGGGTTGGCTTGAGTGTACGTGTCCGCCTTTAATTCTTGAAATCATGTTCAAATCACGTTGAGAATTCTTTGAATAAAAGTAAATAAACATAAAGGTTGGGTTTGTAATCTAATCACCATCATCATGTGCACTGCCAACTGGCGTGGGCGCTCATGCATCTCCACAAATCACGACCCCTGTTTGCCTGGAACAACTCTGTTGATGATACCCCCCCCCCCTCTTCCTACCCCATCCCATGCCATTGTTTCAGCTTATCCAGCATCATTTCTCTTTGTCTGCCTCTACCCCTTTTCCCACTGATCTTTATAGTTGTCACGATGTTCTTCAATGTCTCTTTTCTCATTATGTGGCCCAAGAACAGTGTTTGTCTCTTCTTAATGTAAAAGGTTATTTTCCATTATCTACGGCGTATTTGCTTTCATCACCATCATCGTCGTCGTTGTCATCCTCATCATCATCGTCGTCGTCATCATCATTATCATCAGGAACATCATCATCATCAACACTATTATCACCATCATCATCAGCAGCAACATTATCATCATCATCAGCAGCAGCAGCAACATCATCATCATCAGCAACATCATCATCAACATTATTATCATCATCGACATCATCATCATCATCATCATCATTATCAGCATCGACATCATCATCAGCAGCATTGACATAATCACCATCATCGTCGTCACCATCATCATCATCATCATCGTCGACATCATCATCATCGTCGACAACATCATCATCATCAGCAGCAGCATCGGCATCATCATCATCAGCAGCAGCAGCAGCATCGGCACCATCATTAGCAGCAGCAATATCTGCAGCAGCAGCATCGACATCATCACCAGCATCATTCTCCGTATGTGTTCTGAGATCCCATTTTGGGCAGGACAAAAGTGAATAGACCCCCTGTCCCCTAACACGAATGCCTTATATGTCTACTAATCAGGGATGTTTCATTAAAAGTCAGTGTGATCAGCTGGGAAAGCCAGGAACCAACACTCGGCATACAAATAGGCCAGACATGTAAAACAGATGTGCATGCTAAACAAATTGAACAAGGTTAATCAAACAAAACTAAAGTCCAGAAGTAGACAAACAAGCATCTTTCCGCCCGATTTTGCAGTCAGTGAATGCGAAGAAGTGTTATGTTAAGGGCGCCTTAACATTTTTAGGTTATGTAAGTCAAATGACCTAAAGTTAGTGTGTTTCCCTTCATCCCCCCACCCCCTGCCCTTTTTCCACCCACAATAAAAAAAAACCTTCATTGTAATTTCCAAGTTGCATTGTTTTTTAATTTGCCCAGCTGTGCAATTTCACTTTCCTTCTATTTCACATTATTTATTATTTTCCAACAGTGCAATTTTTCTTTCCTGCTATTTCACATTATTTTTTTTATTTTCCAACAGTGCAATTTTTTCCTGCTATTTCACATTATTTATAATTTTCTAACAGTGCAATTTTTCTTTCCTGCTCTTTCCCATTATTTATTATTTCCCAACAGTGCAATTTTCCTTTCCTGCTATTTCACATTATTTACTATTTTCCAACAGTGCCATTTTTCTTTCCTCTTTCCTTCTATTTCACATTATTTATTATTTTCCAAAAGTGCCATTTCCCCCCCCCCCCCCCCCCCCCCCCCCCCCCCCCCCCCCCCGCTATTTCACATTATTTATTATTTTCCAACAGTGCAATTTTTCTTTCCTTCTATTTCCCATTATTTATTTTTTTTCCAACAGTTACATTTTTCTTTCCTTTTATTTCACATTATTTATTATTTTCCAAAAGTGCAATTTTTCTTTCCAGAAGTAGACAAACAAGCATCTTTCCGCCCGATTTTGCAGTCAGTGAATGCGAAGAAGTGTTATGTTAAGGGCGCCTTAACATTTTTAGGTTATGTAAGTCAAATGACCTAAAGTTAGTGTGTTTCCCTTCATCCCCCACCCCTGCCCTTTTTCCACCCACAATAAAAAAAAAAAACCTTCATTGTAATTTCCAAGTTGCATTGTTTTTTAATTTGCCCAGCTGTGCAATTTCACTTTCCTTCTATTTCACATTATTTATTATTTTCCAACAGTGCAATTTTTCTTTCCTGCTATTTCACATTATTTTTTTATTTTCCAACAGTGCAATTTTTTCCTGCTATTTCACATTATTTATAATTTTCCAACAGTGCAATTTTTCTTTCCTGCTCTTTCCCATTATTTATTATTTCCCAACAGTGCAATTTTCCTTTCCTGCTATTTCACATTATTTACTATTTTCCAACAGTGCAATTTTTCTTTCCTCTTTCCTTCTATTTCACATTATTTATTATTTTCCAAAAGTGCAATTCCCCCCCCCCCCCCCCCCTGCTATTTAACATTATTTATTATTTTCAAACATTGCAATTTTTCTTTCCTTCTATTTCCCATTATTTTTTTTTTCAACAGTTACATTTTTCTTTCCTTTTATTTCACATTATTTATTATTTTCCAAAAGTGCAATTTTTCTTTCCTTCTATTTCCCATTATTTATTATTTTCCAACAGTGCAATTTTTCTTTCGTTCTATTTCACAGTATTAATTTTAATCTCAGTTTTTTCCCCTCTAAAACTTTTTTTCTAGCTATGCAATGTTAATTTAATTTCAGTTACGTCTTTTCAAATACAAAATTTCCCTTGACTTTAACTTCACGTTATTTATTATTTTCCAATTGTGTGGTATTTCTTTCCCTCCCTTTCAATATTTTAAATTTTCCAACTGCCCTCAATGACCCTTCTACTTCCATTTCCCATTTTTTATTACTATTTGTTGTCTAGATGTGCACTATTCCTATCACTTCCATTTCACATCATTTATTACGTTTGTTGTCTTGATGTGTAATGTTCCTTTCACTTCTATTTTACATTATTTATCATTTTCCAGTAGTGCAATATTCCCTTCCTTTATAGTTCTGTATATTGTATAATTCCACGTCACATTATTTGTTTTTATTTTTTTAACAGTTTTGCAAAGTTCCTTTCATTTCCATTTCACACTATTTATGGCTTTTCTTTTTTCCAACTACGCATTATTCCCATCATTTCCATTTCATGTTATTTTTTAAATTCTTTTAAATTCTATTTCCCATTAGGTAATTACCGCCCCCCCCCCCCCCCACACCCCGCTCCCCAAAGTTCGGTTCAGTTCCATTTTCTAGCATGTTCACACACCAACCCTGCGTCTGTTTTCTCCCTCTTGTGTATATTTCCTTATACCCCGCTCCCCAAAGTTCGGTTCAGTTCCATTTTCTAGCATGTTCACACACCAACCCTGCGTCTGTTTTCTCCCTCTTGTGTATATTTCCTTATACCCTTTGTCCTTTCCTCGAACGTGGTTGTACCAACTGAACAAAGAGCCGCTATTATTCCGAGGTAATTATTTCAAGCTAGCCAAGTGAGAACTTAACTTAAACATAAAGCCCAACTTTGGTTAACCCTTTGATTTGTGATCTGGCCATACAGCTACGGTTCCTGATAGGTCATTGAAAGTTTCTGCCAGGTTTCTCCAGACAGCCATTCATACAATAGTATTACAAGAAATAAAAATGGCTCACAGCTACCTGTACGCCTGCCTATAATACTAATTTTATGATTACGAAGGAAAATTGAATTTTAACTGAAAAAACTTAATCGGAAAATAGAAGGCGCGTTTGTGCTGCATTTTGTTTTGCACTCATTCATAGGTTTTTTGTACATTTTCCCCTCCAGTTTTCGTGAACAGTAAAATTTGAGAAGTTGTGAGAAAACTCTTGATTTGGCTTTAGAACCATCGCCGTAGAAGGCTGGCACAAAAGGATCGGTGTAACGTTGAGAAGTCTGGAAATTATGTTTGGTCACGTACTCAGTTGTACAGAAACTTGTTGTATCTGGTAATGGTTTATGTCTCCTAGATTCTTTCTTGATTTTTACTTTTATAGGAAATATGTTTTTTGTAACGAGTTTCGCATTGGTATAGTGCAGTCATTTTTATGTCACTGAGGGTTAGGAAAAGAATTCTTGCTTGCTACATACATCCAGTTTTAACATGTGGCTGTGAGTCCTGGACAATCGGTGGGCAGGCCAAACAATTTCTTGAAACCTCCAAGATGTGGATTTACAGAAGAATGCTTTAAATACCTTGGACATCCCAAAAAATAAACCAAGAGGTTTTGAAAGAGGCGGGAGCAAGAATACTACTAATCACAGAAGGGGGCAGTCATTATTTTTCGGCCATGTTATGAGAAGAGGGAAAATGGAACATGCTGTGACCACTGGAAAGATCTGTGAAAGAA
Source organism: Candidula unifasciata (assembly GCA_905116865.2). NCBI lineage: Eukaryota > Metazoa > Mollusca > Gastropoda > Stylommatophora > Geomitridae > Candidula > Candidula unifasciata. The sequence continues at coordinate 319,951 of CAJHNH020008438.1, read as the reverse complement.
GGGATAGAGTAAGACAACGCGAATAGGTTCTTGACAGTCTTGCTACATGGCATGGAGGTGTGTCAGCACACGAACTAATACCTGCTGCAGGAGATCGCGAATTGTGGATCGGATGATCGCCTACGCCAGTCAGCAAGGCACCTGATGATAATTATGATGATGTTGTTGATGATGATGATGATGATGATAAGATGATGATGATGATGATGATGATGATGATGATGATGATAGTGCAGTGGATCTCAACCTTCCTAATGCGGTGAACCTTTAATACAGTTCCTCATACTGTGGTGACCCATAACCATAACATTATTTTACTGGCTACTTCTAACTTCAGTGAATATGTGTTTTCTGATGGTCTTAGGAGACCCATGTAAAAAATTCATTCGACCCTCCAAAGGGGTCGCAAACTACATGTTGAAAAACACTGGTATGCTAGGTAATCTGCCTGCTTTGGAAAAAAAAAATATATCTCTGCTTTCCCCACAATAGGATGGCTGTCCTGGGGAAGTAGAGACGGCCGACATAATGCTGACCACACTACCCACCTAGTGCCGATGGTCTGAAAAAAATATGGGCGCTCTTCCCATATACCCAATGCGCATAAAGGCGTGAGAAGGGATCTTTTACTTTTTCCTACAATGAAGGTTAGTTGAAGTGTACCAATGTTGTCTTTAGGAGTAGAAAATGATAAAGCCCCTATCTCTTCCATAGTGCGACTGGCAGGAGACAGGGCACCACAGAGAGCAATGTTATACAGACAGAACGGTAACAGAGCCAGAGGTCGACCACGCAGAATATGGACCGCAGAAATATCAGAGACACTAGAAAGGGCTACTTACGAAGCGAACAGAAGGGCCTGTTATGGAGATCTCTGCCTCACCTGACGCCGCGAGGCATTCCAGGAGTAGAGAAAATAATAATAATAATAATAATAATAATAATAATAATAATAACAACAACAAAATTACCCTTAAACAAGGCCTAACCCCACTAAATCCGGCCATCACACCCTAGAGGGAACTGTTGTGGTGTAGCTCCTAGATGCTGGCCTGCGGATTCGAATGTTGCCGGTTGAAATCTCAACGGAGCTAGACTTGATTTTTTTATATGTGACCGAAGTTTGCAGGTAGACCCAGCCCTGAATGGTTTCCAGGTTAAGTCCTGGGAAGGTTGACCACATCACCGACTGATCTATAAAATATAGATCTAGCCCTATATGCCCAGTACACACGAAGAGGCAGAAATGGCTTTTTATTCATTTCTCCTTGTTCAAAACGCACTGGCGTTACCTTTCCTTTAGAGTAAACAAGGCAGGCGAGCGAGGGATCACGCTACATGGGCAGGACACAGTCTCTACACTAGTGCCCAGACTTTGTGTTATGAAGAAGAGAAAGCCATAGGCTGTGTGACCCATGCCTCATTATAGCAGACTACAACACTGCCTCATCATAGCAGATTACAACACTACCTCATTAAAGCAGATTACAACACTGCCTCATTATAGCAGATTACAACACTGCCTCATCATAGCAGATTATAACACTGCCGCATCATAGCAGATTACAACACTGCCTCATTATAGCAGATTACAACACTGCCTCATTATAGCAGATTACAACACTGCCTCATTATAGCAGATTACAACACTGCCTTATCATAGACGATTAAAACACTGCCTCATCACAGAAGATTACAACACTGCCTTGTTATAGCAGATTACCACAACGCCTCATCATAGCAGATTACAACACTGCCTCATCATAGCAGATTACAACAACGCCTCATCATAGCAGATTACAACACTGCCTCATTATAGCAGATTACAACACTGCTTCATCATAGACGATTAAAACACTGCCTCATCACAGAAGATTACAACACTGCCTTGTTATAGCAGATTACCACAACGCCTCATCATAGCAGATTACCACAACGCCTCATCATAGCAGATTACCACAACGCCTCATCATAGCAGATTACCACAACGCCTCATCATAGCAGATTACCACAACGCCTCATCATAGCAGATTACCACAACGCCTCATCATAGCAGATTACAACACTGCCTCATCATAGCAGATTACAACACTGCCTCATCATAGCAGATTACAACAACGCCTCATTATAGCAGATTACAACAACGCCTCATTATAGCAGATTACAACAACGCCTCATTATAGCAGATTACAACACTGCCTCATCATAGCAGATTACAACAACGCCTCATCATAGCAGATTACAACACTGCCTCATCATAGCAGATTACAACACTGCCTCATCATAGCAGATTACAACACTGCCTCATCATAGCAGATTACAACACTGCCTCATCATAGCAGATTACAACACTATCGTCTAGAAAGATGGTAAGGTGGCAGCAAATACCTTAATCACAGGTGACGTAGTAACTTTAATCGGAATGGATACCATGTAATACCTCTAACAAAAGCGACGATACACCTCTTTTAAGACAAGCATACCTCTAACAAAGGCTACGTAATACCTCTAACGGTAAGGGTGATACTCCTCTCACAGAGAAGTTGATATGTCCATAACTTGTATAAGATATAATTAAAACGGGGGCGAAGTTATACCTTTAACCCAATGCGATCTCACGAACATGCCCACACGATACAAACACCAGGGAACATTGTCGTAGAACGATAGAGTAACTTGCACCCAGATGTGACTGTATAACACACTGCCCCAGATAGATCAGGCTGAGGACAGAAACAGCAATTTGAGTATTTGTTTACCATCAAACCAAGCCAGGCATGTTTAGCTACATCTTGTCAAGTCGACAAAACGAATAAACGTGCCACAGGAGGGCATAAAACCGTCAGAAAATGAGCCATTGAAATCTGTTGCCAGACTTTGGCAGAGACACTACGGCGACCCACTTTGAACAACCCTTCTATCGCCAGCGGTGCAGAATCTGCGTAGACACGCGGTGGCGACAGAGACTGAAAGAAAATCCTACAACACCTTGGAGGATTGCCGTGGTGGCAAAAGAGTTTCACGAGGATGTCTTACTATACACCTTTAAAAGAACAACAGCACGCAAATCGGGCTCATCAGCTCAAAGAGGGATTGAGACTTTTACTGTCGGGAAATTGCCAACACACGATCTTGACAGATATGCAGTCTAGTTAATTCCCGGAATGTAGATTTTCATAAAATTGAAGAAGCTTTAAACGTCCCGTTTTAAGAAGTCGGACAGTTATTAACATCTACAATGAAAGAATGATTACAAAGAAAACAAAAAGCGTATACGACCTCCTGCTAACATGTTCAGACGTGCAGTCAACGAACCATTTTTTCACAGCAAAGTTCAGCTACAACAATACAAATTTTACCCCCAAAAATGCTTTAAAATTATAATAAAATAAATAAACGAAAGATGCCCGCGAAAAAGGCAGTTTGCGGGGAGTGATATTAAAACGTCTCTTGCCAGCGCTGTATCACTTCACGGAATCACCAGACGAGGTGAGCTGGTTTCTATATCGGCGCTCCACACGTTTCTAATACTTTTGGCAATCACTTGGCAAAAGTCGGATCTCCTGACTGTCGCGCCAAAAGAACGACCATTTGCATTCCATTCTGGTCGAGCTTCGTAGGTTCTGCATTGTCTCTTTAATATCCATAGATCTATCATTCTGGTCTTTTCTGTGAGGAGAAATCGTAATAGAGGAATCTAAAACGAATCCCTTTTTGTTTGTGGTCCTGTTTAGAAAAACTGTGTTGGTAATGGTAGGGATAAAGAAAATGGCTCTTCGGGATTAGGCGAAAATATTCTTTCTTACACTTTAATTGTGTAAGTTGGGGGTTTACGTTGGTGATAGCGATCAGATTACCAGAGATGTTCTTTGGTTCTATGTCCTTGCATTAAATGTTCAAGTGAGAATAATATAGCGACAGCCTAGGGTAGATAGCTCTGAAAGATTGGCTATGGTGTGTTTGGGGTCGGCCAGTACAAGTTGATACAGTTGCAGTTTTCAACTGTGGTTATAATGAAGATTTGATATAGCATCATGTGGAGTGACGTAGCTGATATATCAGGTAATCTTAAGATACTGTTGCACGAGTGTCAATCATAAGGCATTGGCGCACACAGGGTCAATAGCTTCTCCTTTCATGGACATGAAAAAATAAAATGGTAAAAGGGGTGAATTAGAGACTTTAAAAAAAAAGAGAATAAAGGTGGCCAACAAATTTGTTTCTAGAGAGAGAAAAAACAAATACATTAAAACCGAGAACTGTTAAATATGTTTTTTATTGAGTATCTAGAAACCATGAATGGGAGACGCCGTGGAGGAGTGGCTAGACGCTCGCCTGCGAATCGGAAGGTCGTGGGTTCGCTCCCTGGCGGAGCCTGACTTTTTTCAAAAATGACTTTGGCTCCCAGGTCGACCCAGCCTTGAGTGGGTACAATGTGCAGTCCCGCTAAGTAAAGGCGGCCCGCGTGATGCTGACCACATCACCCATCTGGTGCCGATGGGTCTATAAAATATAAGTCTAGCCCTATATGCTATATTCGCCTAAAGGCGCGGAAAAGGGCCCTTTACTTTACTAGAAACCATAAGTTGTAAACCCTTTGGCTCGGTACTATGGACATCGCAACCCTTCGGCCTTGATTCCATAATAGATACCGTAAATTTGGGAGAAATGGCTTTTCTGTCTAACCCGGGGCGTGAACTCGGACCACAAGGAGTTCGGCGCCTGGTAGCCGCGCAGAGAGTTTTAACCAACTGAGCTAGCGTATATTGTGTATACTAAACTCTGCTAAGTAAAGTTTAATGTTATTGAAAAAACGAAATAAAGGAACAAATATAAATAAATAAACAATTCAAAGTCAGTGGCTCGTGGGGCATATCGCCAGGGACAAATATTTTCTATAGATTAAACAGCCCTCATCATCATCATCGTGTGCTGTGCCGGTAAGCGTAGGCTCTTATTTCTCCATCTCACACGATCATCATAATTACTTATTGGGTGAGTGTTCTTTTCTCGCCTAAACCATATGGCCAAGCCATCTATAATCGTAATTAGTCTTGCATTTTAATACATTTCAACCGTTTCCCTCAGGGAGGGCACAGACGAGTAGCTCTGTCCCCTACCAGGCATGTCGTAAAAGGCGACTAACCAAAGTGTTATTCTTGGAGGTTAGCTACCTCACGACCAGCTCCAGCAGACGGGTCATGCTACAGACGTCACCGAGTCGGGCTAACTACACGTTAATGCAGCTGTTCTCAAGCTGGGTGCCTAGGCATTCCTGGTGTGCCGTGGCGTATGTAAGGGGTGCTGCGGCAATAATTGAGAAAAGTCGGCTAAAATTTGTGAAATTATTAAAGAAGGCATGTTGATACTTAAAAGTTGGAATTTAGGTTGTCTTCCCTCACGACTGTCGAAAAAAGTTTATTTCTTTTTTGAGAAACGCTGGTTAAAGCATCGTTAGGCCGACCCGGTGACTTCAGCAGCACTCCCGTCAGCTGGAGCCGGTCGTGGCTACCTGTCTGGTAAAAGTGATTTAGCCACAAAAACCAACTATTTCAAAAACTGTTAACCAGATGGGGTGGAAATATGTAAGAGGTGCATGACCTGGTAAAGGATGCGACGACTTGGCGTGAGTTGGTTGAGGGCCTATGCTCCTTTGACAGGATAAATGGCATAAGAAGCAAGAGAAGAAGAATTGTGACTCGCCAAATGCGCACTTGAAATTATGTTCGATTGGGAACAAAACGTTGTTTGAGTTGTACACCGCAGATTCAGAAAATGGTGTGTTGCCAGAGAACCTGTGGTGTCTTTTGCAATTAATTGCGTGTGCAGCTACTGGTCTGTTGTAGTTGCTGCTTCCATTGACGACGCACTGCATTTCTAGTGTCGGAATGCTTATGGAAACAGGAAGTGAACAGAAAGCGGAGAAGACCAAGAGAGACCCCGCCTAGAACCATCATCAGATAAGACTCAACCATGAGCCTAATGACCATCCAAGATCTAAACAAGAAGACAAAGAACCGCCAAACATTGAGAGCTATGACCTTTGCCCTATGCTGAAGAACTAACTAACTAACTAACTAACTAACTAACTAACTAACTAACTAACTAACTAACTAACTAACTAACTAACTAACTAACTAACTAACTAACTAATCAACCAACCAACAAACTAACTAACTAACTAGCTAACTAACTAAATAACTAACTAACCAATTAACTAACTGCTTGTGCTGACACTTCTGACTGCTGCCTTAGTGACCCACTGGCTATGAAATCGGAACTGCAATCAGCTGAACTGAAAAGTCGGACTCCGTGTAAAGCCATCAGACCAACATACCTGCTTGCAATGACTCTGTTCTTATTCACTTTGTCTCCTGTCACTTGCAGACTCCTCCTCACTCGTGCACTGACAGTCAACACCGCGAGTAAAAATGGACGACAGTGAACGATACAATGCGGTTTCACTTGTTATTCTGCACTCGTTGTTTCTTCAGCCAGTACATGGTGAGGTTTCATACGTATACTCACCTATCCTAAAATCTAAAATGCACTAATAATTATCAGCTTTACACTGAGGTGAAAACACAACTTCCATGACACAACCGCACTTGAACAAAAACTACTGTTCTCTATGACGGCGAACACACACAATCGGCTCGCAGTCGGTTTCCCGTCAGTCCTTGCTGCTGACCAAGTAGGCGTTATAAAATTTACAAATACATCAGACGCATACACATACTTCTTCGCTCTCCAAGCATACAGTTTCTTGGCCCAAACGAGACTGTCCACGTGCTCTTTCTAAGGCATTATATAATCTTGTACCGCCTACATTATAATTACGCCCGCATATGACTTTCTCGTGTTCTCCGATTCACACGGGTTTCATTTGGCCAACATTTTCCCCGTGAAACTCGGCTTTGCACTCGTTACATTTAAATATCTCATTCATATTTATTACCTGACGTCATTCTTTCTGTAACAAAGCTTATCAAGGAGAAAATGGTTCACTGATATTCTGGGTGGTTTTCTTTGGCCCAAGAAGAGAGCAGCTGGCTTGGTGACCCGTTTGCTATGAAATCGGAACTGCAATCATCTGAACTGAAAAGTCGGACTCCGTGAGAAGCCATCAGACCAACATAACCTGCTAAACGAGCAATCAACAAGTAAAATAAAATGTCGAAACGAGGCTCTGTATATGTCGGTACACAAAAGAATATCGCTTTATATGGAAACCAGCAGTCAAAATCAGGACTTTTGGAAGGACAAGGAATGAAAACAAGGTTGTGGAAAAAACAGTGAAACAAGAGAAATATTTTCGGTCACAACAAAATCCATGAAAATATTTTTTTTTATGCAAGAAGAATACAGCGATACAAGTGGGATGATAACAAGAGAACGGACTAATAATCGTATACAATCAGAGGGAGAAACAGCATAAAGAGACCCTTCTT
>CAJHNH020008438.1:300000-307500 GCA_905116865.2 Candidula unifasciata | reverse complement strand
GATAGATAGATAGATAGATAGATAGATAGATAGATAGATAGATAGATAGATAGATAGAGAGAGAGAGATAGAGAGATAGATAGATAGAGAGACAGACAGATAGAGAGACAGACAGATAGAGAGGCAGACCGACTAATCAAACAGACAGACATATTGTCTGATCAGACAGACAGACATATTGACTTATCAGACTGACAGATAGATAGATAGATAGATAGATAGATAGATAGATAGATAGATAGATAGATAGATAGATAGATAGATAGATAGATAGATAGATAGATAGATAGATAGATAGATAGATAGATAGATAGATAGATAGATAGATAGATAGATAGATAGATAGATAGATAGATAGATAGATAGATAGATAGATAGATAGATAGATAGATAGATAGATAGATAGATAGATAGATAGATAGATAGATAGATAGATAGATAGATAGATAGATAGATAGATAGATAGATAGATAGATAGATAGATAGATCTCTATTATAAACTAGGCATTATAACACAACAGATTGGACTATAGCTGCCCAATTGAATTCTTCTGAGTAGAAAGAAAAAGTTACACAAACTATTTCTAGTGCGGCTTACCTGCTCACAAACAGTTGAAATTCCTCGCCAACTGGATACTTTTTGTGCAGTTCTACGTTTGATTTTAGGCCCCGATTCCGTTTCAAATGTGTGGCTTCAGTCTAGCCTGACTTTCACTAGTGCTACGGCGTTGTCTTCATCTGCATTTGTGAGCAGGGAAATATGTATGGATGTGGAGGCAGTCACTGCAGCTCTGAAGTGGATTAGCTGAAAAGAGAGATGGGGAATCTTAATGTCTAAAACTCACTAGGAATTAGGAATGTGAGTAATAAATATACGACACTTGTGTCGACAGTGGCGCATTGGGTACGATGCTGGAATAATGTGTTTACAGAAACTCGGTTGTCGATGGAATGATGTGGCCAACATAAGGCCAACAGGTTTCATTTCCTAGGAGGTCACCTGCTACCTAGTGTAAGTCTGTACTGAAAAAAAAAAAAAAGGTTAACAGTGAACAACTTTGGCGTGAATGGATACGAGACATAGTCATGTCTAAATTACTCACTTATAGAAATATGTCTGGGACAGGTAGGAGTTTAAGGAAATTAACCAGATGATTTCTTTCGTTATAAGGAACGCAATGTCTACTGCAACACTCAGACTGGATAAAGGAATGTCCACTCCAGTGGAGGCTGTAATCAGGAACCTTAATGTAACATAACGGTTAAACGAAGTTTCTGGGACTTGTACTGGGTTGAACCTCATTTGAATGGTGGCACTTTGTGTCACCGTGTGCTAGTCACTCGCTGTATGGTCCTGGTGGGGTTGAACGCCTCATACTGGATAAGGCAGACTTTCTGTGACCGATCTGTGAACGCGACATACTGGATAAGGCAGACTTTCTGTGGCCGATTTGTGAACGCCACATACTGGATAAGGCAGACATTCTGTGGCCGATTTGTGAACGTCACATACTGGATAAGGCAGACATTCTGTGGCCGATTTGTAAACGTCACATACTGGATAAGGCAGACATTCTGTGACCGATCTGTGAACGCGACATACTGGATAAGGCAGACATTCTGTGGCCGATTTGTGAACGCCACATACTGGATAAGGCAGACATTCTGTGGCCGATCTGTGAACGCGACATACTGGATAAGGCAGACATTCTGTTGCCGATTTGTGAACGCCACATACTGGATAAGGCAGACATTTTGTGGCCGATTTGTGAACGTCACATACTGGATAAGGCAGACATTCTGTGGCCGATTTGTCAACGTCTGATTATGTAAATCACGATGTTAGATGAGTAAACATGAGTACGGATGTGGGAATTTGAAAATAAGTGTGAATCCGACTAGAAGGAAACAAGAGAGAAACGATACCTCGTCTGTGTAACTGGAACAGATTGCACCTACAATAAGTCATGTACTGCGAGAGACGAAGCATCTGTATGTACTCCCGGAATGCAATGATGTCGATTTTAATTTCACTAAATTCCTTCCAATTCGGAATGCGTCTGCTTGAGAGGCAGGGATCAAACAGTCCACATACAAATAAGCAGGGATGTGCAGGAAACACTCAGCATCTGGAATAAAACTGAAGTCCAGAGGTGGACGATTAACCAGAACCTTCCACTGGAGTTTACAGCCAGTGAAGATGAAGAAGCAGCAGCAGCAGAAGAAGAAGAAGAAGAAGAAGAAGAAGAAGAAAAGAAGAAGAAGAAGAAGAAGAAGAAGAAGAAGAAGAAGAAGAAGAAGAAGAAGAAGAAGAAGAAGAAGAAGAAGAAGAAGAAGAAGAAGAAGAAGAAGAAGAAGAAGAAGAAGAAGAAGAAGAAGAAGAAGAAGAAGAAGAAGAAGAAGAAGAAGAAGAAGACAAGAAGAAGAAGAAGAAGAAAAAAAAAGAAGAAGGAAAAGAAGAAGAAGAAGAAGAAGAAGAAGAAGAAGAAGAAGAAGAAGAAGAAGAAGAAGAAGAAGAAGAAGAAGAAGAAGAAGAAGAAGAAGAAGAAGAAGAAGAAGAAGAAGAAGAAGAAGAAGAAGAAGAAGAAGAAGAAGGAAAAAAAGAAGAAGAAAGAAAAGAAGGAAAAAAAGAAGAAGAAAGAAAAGAAGGAAAAAAAGAAGAAGAAGAAGGAAGAAGACGAAGAAGAAAAAGAAGGGGAAGAAGAAACAGAAGAGGTCCCTTAATCAGTAGTGCTATAGGATACATACAAACTGCTGAGATTCTTGTTAGCAAATCATGTGGGAGGAACAAAATACACACGGCGGCACCTAAGTCAAGGAAAGCGACCAAAGAAGGTTTTAAGCCCAGCTCTGGCTCTTGCCAGGGGGCGCAGTATAGCCCCGTCATAACTATAGCCTAATGGCTGAACGCGGTTTCCGGGTCCTTTCTACGTGTAATTCCCATCCACATGGTGGCACTTTGTGTCATCGGGTGTTTATCGCTTGTGTGATGTCCTAGCGGAGTAAAATTAACTACTACTACTACTTCTACCAGCAACACAATTGCAAGTTACTATTTGCAAGTGGCGTAACCAAGATATATTGTTAAACCTTGTTGGCCATCAGTGTTAATGCCCTTTGAGTGTCTGACAGTAAGTAAAAATGTGTAACTCTCTGTGTGGGAACCAACAGCCTGCACAATTCACCCAGATATATACAATTTATGTTGTTGCAAAAGTCAGGTTCTTGAATGAGATAAAAGTCTAGAAGTGGATGAAAAAACCAGAACTTTCCATCGAAATTTACAGCATGAATGCTAGACAGACACAAAGTTTTCGCCACGTTTACAGCCAGAGAGCGAAATTAAAACGATCGCAACTGAAAAGACAACTTGGTTAAAAAAAAAAAAAAAAGTCGTCCACATGTGGGAGGCAATTTTTCGTTATTTGAAGCCTGGCTTCTGCCGGGGGCCCTGAATATAGCCGGGCCATAGATATGGCCTAGCGGCTGAAAGGGGTTTCTGGGACCTCTCCACAGGTGATCCTCATCCGCATTGTAGCACTTTGTGTCACCAGGTGTTTATCGCTTGTCTGATGTCCCGGTGGAGTACAACAAGAGAGAGAGAGAGAGAGAGAGAGAGAGAGAGAGAGAGAGAGAGAGAGAGAGAGAGAGAGAGACTGGCTTGACTCGGTTTGTTGACTTTTATTGGGGTAGTAAAAAGTAGTCGAGAAAAAAGTTTAATATGTGATACATTTCACGAGACAGATAAACCGTGTTTACATCTACAACACGAGATCCAGACAGTACTGTCACAAACTTGACAGTTCAAACATCGTGTTAGATGTAATTTACCAAAGGGGCACGTAGAGGAACGCCGGTCGACAACATGTCGCCGACACGAGAGATTAATTACCGCCCTAACTGCAATTAACCAATATAAGACTGTCCCAACAAGCCCCGTGTCCATCGGAGATTGGCTTTTACTGGCCATTGTCGTCAGCGAGTCTACAGCATGTTCTGTCTGTTGGGGGGAGGGCGGGATTTAAACTTGATGAGGCCCTAAAATACATAAATCAATGAGGCCTTGCAGTTCTCAATAACATAAAAAGTGCATATATACATATAAATATATGATGGGTTTTTACCCCCAGATCTGGGTTTTTATTTAACGTTTTGTGTTCCAATTTTGACATCTGGGTGTTTTTTTAATATCCTTATATAAAAGTTGGTAAATGTTTCGTATCGTAACTATACAATTTGTACTTTTTAACAATCTAGGTTTTTTGTTTGTTTGTTTGTTTTTGCCTATGTATTGCTTGGGTTTTTGTTCAGCTTAGCTGGGTTTTTAAAAAAAATCCACTTGGCAGCCTGGATATATACACCTTCTAAACACAAGTACAAACAAAAATATACTGTTGTTTAATCTTAATAGAAAGACATTTTAAAATGTGCAGTGACACGGACATTATATTATTTTATCTTGTAAAAGACTCCGGCTACAACTAACAACATTTAACAACATTTCTCATATGCAAAATCACTGACTATGTCGTTAAAGGAGGAACCGTTGTTAGGTGCCTGCACCTAGTGGGGATCTAATTTGTAGCTTCTTTAGACTATGTCTAAATAGAGCACGAGGTCTGTGGCTTAAGCTTTGCGAGTCCGACTCGTAATTCCAACGTACTACGATCTAAACCAACTGCTGGCTGCGTGCATTTTTTTAATCATGGTTTGGGGCGTCGCAGGTCCACCCAACCTAAAATGGGTACCAGGGTATGGTTAGTTCGACGTTAGTCTCCCTAAACAGAGTAGGTCACTTTTCATTCACAAATTTGTTGGGCTGGTCGACTTGCCTTAAGGTTACGGGTGTGTCCCGCTCTGTTGTTTGGTTTCTGAGATGTCTTGCATTTACATTTTCATTCCGAGAAAGAGAATGCCTTTGGCATAGGTTGCAGCACTCTCTGATTAGAAAAGTGTTAGAAAGAGTTTCTTAATGTTTTTGGAAGTTTTATAGCGCTGGCGTGCTAAAATATACAACATGCGATATCAACGGCATTACGCAACACCCCCGTAACCGTGTGCGAAGGTTACGGGACTCAGGAACTACCCATCAGAAGTGAGCTAGTGTGTAAATAAGCGGGGTCTGGGGAGACTTATGTCGAACTAACCCAGGATGTATGTCCTAGGGAAGTAAAGACGACCGAGGTAATGCTGACCACATTACCCACCTAATGCCGATTGGTCTGAAAGAATATGTGTGCTCATCCCATGCGCCTACAGGCATGAAAAGGGATCTTTACTTTTACTTACTTTATTAAATAGAGCAGGGACTAGGAGATCCGACTTCCACTGCTAGAAGATTGGGTTCAAATATTAGGGTTTTAATTGTGGTGGTGGTAGTTGGAGTGCGGGGGGGGGGGGGGGGGTAAATAGACTTATTACCTCCACAATCAAGAAGCATGACGTCGAAGACGACTAATTACGTTTTTGTTGTTTGTTGTTTGCCTCTCACCGGCTGAGAACCCCTGCGGAGAGACTTGGTTGTTGTTTGCCTCTCACCGGCTGAGAACCCCTGCGGAAAGACTTGGTTGTTGTTTGCCTCCTACCGGCTGTGAACCCCTTCGGAAAGACTTGGTTGTTGTTTGCCTCTCACCGGCTGTGAACCCCTGCGGAAAGACTTGGTTGTTGTTTGCCTCTCACCGGCTGTCAACCCCTGCGGAAAGACTTATACAGGACCTGATTTTTGAGTGTGCATCCGTTTTACAGTTCTTGCTTATTTGTGTGCGGACTGTTGGTTTCATGCTTCTCAGGCAGATGCAATCAGACTTTTAAGGAAGTTTTCCTAAATGGGACGCGGAAGCCACACTGGGATATGTTTTTTAAAATTACATTTCATATGTTAAGTCGAAAGGCGATGTGATTTGTCGTGATTTATTATTTAGAGGCGTTGTAGTAGCACAGTGCATAGTGCAGTGCTGTGGCAAACTGTTTTATGATGTCGAAATCTCAGTTAGAAAAAAATAGTACCGCCTCCACACTTAAGGTTGGCTATAGTACACCGGCTGCTGTCTTTGGGAGTATTACGTGTTGAGGTCCCGATATCTTCTACGGTGAAATTCTCATACTACTATCTACAACAACGCGACAGTTTTATTGAACTAAAATAATAATGAGTCAGAGATAGAGAAACAAAGAGAGGGGTTTGATCGATTAGATATTTAGAGACAGAGTTAAAGATAGAGAAACAAAGAGAGGGGGTGATCGATTACATATTTAGATATAGAGTTAAAGATAGAGAAAACAAAGAGAGCGGATTGGTCGATTAGATATTTAGAGACAGAGTTAAAGATAGAGAAAACAAAGAGAGCGGATTGGTCGATTAGATATTTAGAGACAGAGTTAGAGATAGAGGAAACAACGAGAAGGGGTTGATTGGTCATATATTTAGAGACAGTCAGAGATATATAGAAACAAAGAGAGGGGGTTGATTGATTAGATATTTAGAGACAGATAAAGTCAGAGATAATAAAAACAGAGAGAAAGGGGCGGACGATGGATAGAAAAACGACCCGTGAAGACTTTGAGGCACTGGAGAAATCCTCACGCACACTTTCCTGCACAGTTGTGACAATTGTGTTAATACGAGAAGAATGAAAACGGGATCGTGAGGAGTAGAAAGAAGAAGATGACAAGGACGATGAAAAAAGGAAGAATAGAAGAAAAAGAAGAAGAAGAAGAAGAAGAAGAAGAAGAAGAAGAAGAAGAAGAAGAAGAAGAAGAACAAGAAGAAGAACAAGAAGAAGAACAAGAAGAAGAACAAGAAGAAGAACAAGAAGAAGAACAAGAAGAAGAACAATAAGAAGTAGACGACGAAGAACAACAACTACAACAACAACAACTGCAACAACAACAAAAAAATATTGTGGGTGTTACATCATCCTGCGCCCATGTACACAACTCAGGTTTGTAACAACTCCCCTACTTCCTCCCGCACCCTAGCAGTAAATCAGAACACTGTGAGACAAGAGGAAGGTGCCCTGATGCGACTGGTACCACCTGATCCACATCCGCCACAACCTATGACATCTTCCCGACTCGCGGGGAAATTTACTGGACCAGCGGATGAATCGCTAGCTGACAGTGGTGGTAGTGACATGCGCTGGGAAGTTACTTACGCCAGTGTTGCCTGCTGAGGTTTGTAAGGTATATGTGTCATATCATGTATTATTTTGTTATCATAATATTAGGGGAAGCGAAAAATGTGCCAGCCAGGCGGACATATCGCAGCCTAGCTGTAACTACAACACAGCGTGCTAATTGCCAGTTTTAAACCGACAGCTACAGAAGAAGGAGAAGAAAGACAAACAGAAAGAGAAAACAAAAAGAAGTAAAAACAAAAACTAAAAGAAGAAGAAGAAAGAGAGAAAAAGAGGAAGAACAGAAAAAAAGGAGAAAAAAAAAAGAAGAATATATTTTCATGGTAATGATAAGGAAATCGCAATCTGAGCCTGGCAAGCGATG
>CAJHNH020008438.1:287500-292500 GCA_905116865.2 Candidula unifasciata | reverse complement strand
ATGTCGTCATCCTCTCGCCGCGTGCCTTTACTTCCCAGAGTTTGCCTGGTACCCCTTTATTATTGGTAACAAAACGCTATGGACCGCATTGTGTGAAGGGGCATTTTAGGGAGGGAATGAGAATGAAGAAAGCAATGACTGCAGAAAGGAGGAAAGCTGAGTCTGTGGAGAAACAGACAAAACATAAATGTTAACAACGGCCCTGAAATTCCATGCTATAATTGTGAAATATTTTTCCTAATGCAGGCGGGTCTTGCTAGTCAAGCTCGCCATCGCCATGGGCTGTGAGTCCCATGTCTCTTCGCAGAAGCACAACATAACACTATTGTCTGGTAATCATCATCAATCACTAAAGTCTGGGTAGACCTAAGAACAAGCTCATTTGCCATCAGGACCAGAACCCACCACCTTTGGATCGACAGGGGAGGGTCTAGCCGCTTCACCAAGGCGGCTCCTGTGAAGTGGGTGGCTAGAAATAATTTTATTAGCGGAAACAACGTAAACGATCATCTGTTCAAAACAGACCAACATGAGTGAATACCAAGAATCAAGACGTCAATGCTTCATTGAATTATGTGTACAAACTGTTTAAGACCGGCATAAATGAGAACTTCTTTTGGGCCAATACTGTGCTATCAGTGCCAAACGTGGACACTTACATCCTCCAATGAACGTAACATTGGGACAACAGAGATGGAATGCCTTAGAAGAGCTGCAGGAGTTTCAAGGAAAGACAGAATACAAAATCACGAAATCAGACGAATGCTGGGAAAAAAGCCAGTCTTACACGTCATCAAAGAACAACAAATGAAGTGGTTTGGATACCTAACAAGAATGCCCTGGTACTATCTGCCACAGCGAGCCACACTGAAACGTTACAACGGGTATAGAGCGAGTGAAAGATGTGGAGTTATGGCCTTAAAGAAATGAACATCAGCCTTAATAGTGCTCTTGATGGAGCTCACCAACAAATGAAGAAGAAGAAGAAGAAGAAGAAGAAGAAGAAGAAGAAGAAGAAGAAGAAGAAGAAGAAGAAGAAGAAGAAGAAGAAGAAGAAGAAGAAGAAGAAGAAGAAGAAGAAGAAGAAGAAGAAAAAGAAGCAAAAGAAGTAGAAGAAGTAAGAAGAGGAAGAAAAAGAAGAAGAAGAAGCAGAAGAAGAAGAAGAAGAAGAAGAAGAAGAAGAAGAAGAAGAAGAAGAAGAAGAAGAAGAAGAAGAAGAAGAAGAGAAGAAGAAGAAGAAGAAGAAGAAGAAGAAGAAGAAGAAGAAGAAGAAGAAGAAGAAGAAGAAGAAGAAGAAGAAGAAGAAGAAGAAGAAGAAGAAGAAGAAGAAGAAGAAGAAGAAGAAGAAGAAGAAGAAGAAGAAGAAGAAGAAGAAGAAAAAGAAGAAGAAGAAGAAATACGAGGGAAGGAAACAGCAGTTATTTTATCTACAAAAGGAAGGAACTAAAGTTTAAGCGAAGACTGCATTTGAGCAGATGTTGATGAAAGATTCGATGTTAGACCAAACCCAGCGTGTATATGGCATTTATTGTGAATCCTTGCATAGTCTGCCAATTATGAGCGGATCAAGAGCTGAAGGTGACCGGAATAAAGAGTCGGGCGAGTACAACCAGTAAAGTCCCTTTTTCACCCCTTTAGGCATATAGGGCATAGAGGGCTAGACCTATATTTTTATAGACCAGTCGGCAGAAGATAGGTGATGTCATCATCACACCTGCCGCCTTTACATCCCGGGACCGCGCCCGGTAACCACTTAAGGCTGGGTCGACCTAGGAGTTAAGGTCTTTTTTTTAAAGTCCGGCTCCGCCAGGGAGCGAGCCAGCGACCTTCTGATCCGCAAGCAACCGTCTAGCCGCTTCGCCACGGCGACTCCTGAGTACAACAAGTGTCTGACTGAAACGATCAGCTTATACATCTTGAAAAATTTGCTGCCGGAAACTAAGCATTTAGAGGTTTGCAGGCTTTCCTCTTGTACCGTTTAGTAAATCCTGATCCCAGTATGGGGTCCATGTTGTGTTATGTTATGTTATCACAATCGAAGTCACTGCACATTTTGCATTTCCATGTGTACTCAGTCCTCCGATGCAGCAGCCACTCCAAAGTACTTCTACTTATTGTTTCCACGAGAAGCTGGTTATTTTGTCTCCTATCTCGGCCTCGAAGACGGCATGGACGTACTTTACTCCTATGTCACGCAATCGTGTTAGTGTCCGGGATTCCTTATTATCCACTAGCCCAGTCCGTACAGCGTTGACGATCTCTGCTCTGGCCTAGCCTATGAATGGAAAAGGGGGGGGGGGGGGTGAGGCGGGGTTGAAGAACAGACCCACCTGCTCTTAACAAGCCGGTGGTACGCGGGGACTAAATAAAGCTTTGCTGAAGTCATATGTGTTAACGGGAAAGAGGCAGATATCGCAGTCTAGCTGTATAGCACAACGCATCTGTCATCTCCCTCTTCTTTTAAGCGCGAACGAAGAGGAAAAAGTAATTGATTGACGTTCAACCTCAGAAGAAAATCACACCGAGCGATAAACACACAGTGAGACAAAGTGCCGCCATTCGGTTAAGGGTCACCTGGGGACAGGTCACAGAAGCCCCGTTCAACCAATAGGTTGGGTTATATGATGGCCTCTGACAACTGCCGGATTGGGGCTTTTAAATAACGAAAAATTGCGTCCGATTTTGAGACCATTATATTTAGGGAAAAGTAATTATACCCCAGTCACCAACAAGTTATTAATTATCTTGTTATTTATATTGAATTTACAAAAGTGAAACGTTTGCCCGATGTTTTTCACTCTTCGCCAGGAATTCCAAATTTTTTCCTGACAAGTTCAAAACAACCTGACTCCGCTATGTTGGAATTTGAGAGTATTCCGGAGCTCATCGTCCTTGGATAGTATGAAGTTTCCATTGTCCTCTTCTCATTCCCAGACGCGAAAACAGCACTAAGTATGTCCCCTGGAATATTTCTCACCCTGTACTGCTCAGATGCAGCCCCCAAAGAATCAGGTCCTTATTCATATGCATGGACCTGGGCAAGGAATGTGTCGAACTACTTTACCGCACCACGATTCTTGTCTACGAAGTGGCAGATCCAGTAGACCGGCAACAGCGCATTAATTTCTGTATTGTTATCTCCGTGTTGTTAGTGTCCTCTCCAAGCTTCTCTAAGACCTTTTGTGTCAAGAGAGTTTTGTTTTCCGACTTCCAATAAAAGGTGGCACAAGCGGTAAATGGATGCTTTCAATAGACACCCGTATCGGATATCTAAGAATTCTTTCACGGAATTCGCACACCTCACCTCAGCTATTACCCTGGCGAACCAGGTAAATCCTTTGTTGCCATCTAATGGATCACATTTCGTGTAAATTTACCTTAAGAGGCTAGTAAAACCATAGGTGGCGACGTTTACCACTCGCACATCTTTTGTCTACGACAAAACGAACCTCGTTTGGCGAATTCTCCGATCTTGTAAATCTGCCCTCTTTGCGGCTTCCAACAGACAATGCAAATGTTCCATATTGCGCTCTAGGCTGGCATCCGGGAGGGCTTAAATGACAGGCCGAATGTGTAAACTTACTTAGGAGGACAACTGTAAATAGCTTGTTAATTTATTACCTAGGGTTGTAGATTGATTTTGTGAGAACAGCATTTGGATGTTTTTTTTTTTTGTTTTTATGTTGAGTGCACACGAAAGTGTCCATAAAGGTGGTGTGCATTAGGTTGGCTGTCAGTTCCTGGAGAAAAGTCTGCACAACAAATTGTTTTTATCAGACTGTTATACGAAGCCAGGAGTGACAGATCGAGTGGTTAAGAACACTACGCTCTCATTCAGGAGTCCTGAATGTTAGTGATGTTTTCCCCCTTTGTGGTTGCAGAGAAGGAAAGGGAAAAGAGGGTGGGGTAGATGCAAAAGAAAATCATAACCTGCAAAAGTTGGGCCAATGATGAAACTGTATTTGGATGTTATCGAGATTATTTTTGTAGACGAATGATGAAAATACACTGCACTGAAAGAAAAAAGGTGCACTGAAGGTGTCTTGAACGTTTGGTTTAGTTTAGACGACGGTTCAACATCATGGCACACGGGTGTAATCCATACGTGCTCCGTTCTACTTCAAACCTGAGTCTGAGGAACCTCAGCGCAGTGCAGTATATTTTGAAGATAAAAAAATGGGCTTTCATAATATTTATCTTCAAAATAATAATTCATTTAATAACACATTTGGCAAATTAATTTAACTGTAGTTCAATTTGTGTATAAATCTTCTCGATATCAACTGTAACCCCGTGAGGCCACGTCAGCCTCACAAAAACGGGAATTCCCATTTGAGCTGTACGGCATTTTATCTGGAGCTGGCCGTGGTATGCACTATACGAAGAAGAATCTACAGAGTGCATGGTTTTAGAATAAACTCTGCGTCACAATGTCGGACGCAATTTTCCGTTGTTTCAAAGCTCCACCCTGACTGTTACCGGGGGCCTTGATGTAAACCAACCTCTGTGTTAAACGGGGTTTCTGGGACCTGTCCAAGGGTGATCCTCATCAGAATGGTGGCACATTGTGTCACCGGATATTTAATGGCTGGCTGTGATGTCCTGGTGTGGTTGAACATTACCATTATCAGCGTCCATGGCAACTGCACTAACCATGCAGTTTTAAGTGCTCAAGCTCTACTCTCCCTGTCGTAACGCTAGTTGTGTATCCTTTACAGGACTTTGCAGAAGCAGCCCTAGCAGTTGTCTTGTTTGTGTGTGTGTGGTTTCACTAGGCAATATTTACCTTCAGCAGTTTGACATCGCTGTCTAAACGATCATCTTTGAAAACCGACACAGAGCGATCTGATGTCAGCTCGCCCACAGCTGGAATCGAATTCGACAATATGGTATTATGAAAAATCCTGTCCTTCATCCGCGTAAAATAAAAAGTGATACATACACGTTGTGAAGACAGTTGTATCATGTGTACAATATATATATATGTTAGTGGATGCGAC
>CAJHNH020008438.1:205000-282500 GCA_905116865.2 Candidula unifasciata | reverse complement strand
ATCACTACGGTCTGAAGAGAATGGCACTACAAGGCGTTACCAGAGAATCTGGTCGACGCTCAAGACATAAGGGAAAGTCGGGACGGATGTACAATCAGTCACTGATACTAACAGAATCGAAACTCTTCGCTTGCTGCTAAAGATGGGGATGGAGCGCTTATTGGAGTGTCCCGAGTGCGGTGCTGTCGATTCTAATTTAACATTCAACAAGGAGCCCCATTAGCAAACAA
Organism: Candidula unifasciata; assembly: GCA_905116865.2. Classification (NCBI taxonomy): domain Eukaryota; kingdom Metazoa; phylum Mollusca; class Gastropoda; order Stylommatophora; family Geomitridae; genus Candidula; species Candidula unifasciata. Next base: position 282,270 of record CAJHNH020008438.1, on the reverse strand, counting down.
CCCCCCCCCCCCCGAGAAAAGTAGGTGCCAGGAGACACAACAGAGTCTCTCAACAAGGTGTCTGTACTCACTACACAGTGTCTATTTCAGTAGCACTGACAGAATGACGCCTTAAAAAGGTGCCGTACTGCGAACTGTTACCTACCGTCCGTAAAAAAGCCCTTCCCATTAGTAAACAACACAACCCGACCCGTAACCATTATAAAACAATGCTTGTCGAAAACAATAATGAGTTGCTTTTCCAGGGCGCAGTCTCCATTGTTGATGTGTCAGGTTTGGGACCACACCTCGGTGATGCAACAGTACCTGGTGCCTTAATTCCAGGCACACGTCGACCTGTCTGTTTACCTGACGTGACCGCAAGAATGGGGTCACTACAAATCATCACCTGTCACAGAAATAATTACCTCTTTAGCTGTGTCAATTCATTGTGTGTAGGTAGTGTCTACAGGCGTACTGGGCACATATTTCTAGACTTAAATTTGATAGACCAATCGGCAGGGTAAGGTGATGTGGTCAGCATCTCACCAGCCGCCTTTACTTCCCATGCCTTTTTTTTTATCCATTTAAGGGTGGGTTGACATGATTTAAATGTGGGTTGACATTGGAGCCAAGGTAATTTAAAAAACAAATATCTGGCTCCGTTCGGATTTGAACTCATGGCTTCAGATTCGCAGTCGAGAGTCTGGCTTCTACAAAGTGGCGGCTCCTAATTCGTAGTGTATGTTCACTTGAAAGAGAATTCCCCGTCCCTGTAAGGAGGTTGGCTGCGGTGAATCCAATGCTGTATTTTGGAATAATACTTGGCGAGATTAGTGTTGCCACTTTTCTTTGACAAAAAAAAACACATCCAAAACGGAGTTTAAAAATATCTAAAAACTTTTAAATTTGCGTGGAAAACATCTAGAAAAAACATCCAAATGGAAAGAGTCACAAATTACATAGCAATTGATATGACTTACCCTATATATAGAATCGTGTCCTCATCTTTACTGAAGTCTGCCTTACAAGATCCACATGATAAACTTAGCATGGATGATGAAGTTTAAGCTTCAGATCAAAACTGACTCAGGTATTTTTAGCTGTTCCAATTTCCTTTTAATACCCAATCAGGGAGCTGATAAGTGGAACCGCCCTTTCCTACTCTTATCAGGCAAAATTTTATTGAAAAGACAGCATTTAAGAGGTCAAATTTCTTCTTGTTTCTTAGGTTAAATTTGAAAAATTAACTCCAAATGAAAAACTTTTAGAAAAACATATACCATCTAAACGTCAAAAACGCCATCTAAATGTAAGGAAAAACACCTAAAGCTGGATGTAAAACATCCAAAGTAGAAACACTAGGCGGGATCCCAAATCTGAAACGGTGCGACTCCATGCGTTTGTTAGAATGCCACGAAAAGGATATTCTTCTAAACTTCACTCCTTGTCAATCGAACACTAGTACGACGAGAACAGAGTGATACGTGGAAAGCGCGACCGAAAAGAAGAGGAAGAAGGAGAAGAAGAAGAAAAGAAGACGTAGAAGAAGGAGAAGAAGAAGAAGAAGAAGAAGAAGAAGAAGAAGAAGAAGAAGAAGAAGAAGAAGAAGAAGAAGAAGAAGAAAAAGAAGAAGAAAAAGAAGAAGGAGAGGCAGAAGGAAAAGAAGACGTAGAAGAAGGAGAAGGAGAGGCAGAAGGAAAAGAAGAAGAAAAAGAAGAAGAAGAAGAAGAAGAAGAAGAAGAAGAAGAAGAAGAAGAAGAAGAAGAAGAAGAAGAAGAAGGAGAAGAAGAAGAAGAAGAAGAAGAAGAAGAAGAAGAAGAAGAAGAAGAAGAAGAAGAAGAAGAAGGAGGAGGAGGAGGAGGAGGAGAAGAAGAAGAAGAAGAAGAAGAAAGAAGAAGAAGGAAGAAGAAGAAGAAGAAGAAGAAGAAGAAGAAGAAGAAGAAGAAGAAGAAGAAGAAGAAGAAGAAGAAGAAGAAGAAGAAGAAAAAGAAGGAGGAGAAGGAGAAGAAGAAGAAGAAGAAGAAGAAGAAGAAGAAGAAGAAGAAGAAGAAGAAGAAGAAGAAGAAGAAGAAGAAGAAGGAGGAGGAGGAGAAGGAGAAGAAGAAGAAGAAGAAGAAGAAGAAGAAGAAGAAGAAGAAGAAGAAGAAGAAGAAGAAGAAGAAGAAGAAGAAGAAGAAGAAAAAAAGAAGAAGAAGAAGAAGAAGAAGAAGAAGAAGAAGAAGAAGAAGAAGAAGAAGCAGCAGCAGCAGCAGCAGCAGCAGCAGCAGCAGCAGCAGCAGTAAAAAAAATATATATATATACCAACAAACTCAGAAAATTAAAGTAAGAAATAATTTAAAATATATTAAAAGAACATTGCAATTGAGGCGAGAACCAAAAAAAAATTGTTTAGAGCTCCTGCAGACCGTAAGGCAGACCGTGAGGCAGACCATGAGGCGTGAGGCAGACCGTGAGGTAGACCGTGAGGCAGACCGTGAGGCGTGAGGCAGACCGTGAGGCAGACCGTGCATGAAGCAGACCGTGAGGCGTGAGGCAGACCGTGAGGCAGACCGCGAGGCAGACTGTGAGGCAGACCGTGAGGCAGACCGTGAGGCAGACCGTGAGGCAGATCGTGAGGCAGACCGTGAGGCAGACCGTGAGGCGTGAGGCAGACCGTGAGGCAGACCGTGCATGAAGCAGACCGTGAGGCGTGAGGCAGACCGTGCGGCAGACTGCGAGGCAGACTGTGAGGCAGACCGTGAGGCAGACCGTGAGGCAGACCGTGAGGCAGATCGTGAGGCAGACCGTGAGGCAGACCGTGAGGCAGACCGTGAGACGTGAGGCAGACCGTGAGGCAGACCGTGAGGCGTGACGCAGACCGTGAGACGTGAGGCAGACCGTGAGGCGTGAGGCAGACCGTGGGTGACGCAGACCGTGAGGCGTGAGGCAGACTGTGAGGCAGACCGTGAGGCAGACTGTGAGGCAGACCGTAAGGTTTTAAGTTGTAGCTTACTTAACTTTTGCCTAAATCCAGCATTGCAACCGAATATAGGACGAATAACAGGTTTGAGGTTAGAACAACGGATCAACATCATGGCACACGGGTAGTAACCCAAAAGTGCTCCGTACTTCTTCTAACTCAAGTCTGAGTGCACAGGGTTTGTAGCAAGGGGTAGACCTTTAACTCCAAATTTTACCCGGGCAGTACCTTTAGGCTTCTCTTTTCGATTTCCATCTTCCCGAGGATTTTTTACGTGCGCAACAATGCACACGGGCGTCTGATCTCACTACCCAGAGAACAGGGGCAATTAATAGAAGTCCAAAGCCACGTGAAAAAATCCCAGTCCTTACCGAGGATTAAACAGGCAACCTCTAACACGCGGGGCGGACACCATGCCTCGAGACCACGCAGCCCCTAGGACGAAAAAGAATCAGTATTTATAAAAATTTAACGGGTGACGTGCATTGTCTGAATCTTTTCTCCAGGTAATACCGGTATATTGGGAAATAAACAGACGGACAGACCGGCTGACTCCGCCAGACGTGGTGGAATACGGATACATGAGAAGGCAGATGTGGCTAGGCACTTGTGAGAGAACGTGCACAATTACGAGGAGCAAACGCGTTAGAGTGGTGAGAGTGATGCAGCGGGGAGTAACCAGGGGATCTGGTCGATACTCGACGCACACAGGAAATGAAAGATGGATGTATAATCAGAATGCAATCGGCAGTATCGGTAGTAAAAACTTTACGCTGGCTGCTGAAGATGAGGACTGAGCTCTCATAAGAATTCCTGAGTTCTGTGATGTCGATTCTCAAATAAACTCTCCCCGTGTGGGTTCCGTGGTCCTATTATAGGGCAAGCAGGAATAGACCGACTGCCCACCCAAAAGCATGTCGTAAGAGTCGACAAATTCGGAGCTTCCTTCAAAGTCTGAGTGCATCTGCCTGAGAGGCAAAGAACCAACAGTCTGCACACAAATAAGGCATATCTGTCAAACGGATGCACAAGCAACACTCCGGTTCTGAAACAGGACTGCAGTCCAGTTGTGGACGAACAACCATAACTTTCCGCCGGAGTTTACAGCCGGTGAACGCGAAGAAAAAGAAGAAGAATAAACTTAACTAAATATAATTTCCACTTAAACAGATTCAAGCTGGGGGGGGGGGGGTGGGACTGTTTTAAAGTTGTGTAAATCGACTTCAATGCATTCCATATGGCTGAGTCTCTCTCCCCTGAACCTCTAACCACCTGTCGAAAGCGTAGCCCAAAGTATGAACCCCATAGCTCATCGACGATCCTCATTAGGCTCCGTAAAAAAATTCCACACGTAATCTATAAGACAGTCTCTGAAACGAACCCACAAAACAATCAGAACGCAAGGTAAAGGGCTTAACTGTTTGGCCACAGAAACCTCTGCGTATTTCATATATACAAACACAGTCAGAAATAACCCGACTTTGAACTTCAAGTAACATAATTAGTTTTCAAATAACACACACCGGTGTATAGTCATTCCTTACCGGTCTCCACGAGCCATGTTTCTGTGATTCATTTTTCTTAATCATCCCACCCTTAATCTGTCTTTCCTGACCCCAGATCACGTTATCCCATTCACAGAACTTCAAGAGAACGTCCTGTGATACGGACTCTGGGTCTTATCATATTATATAGTAGATAGTTATTGGCGAATTCGTCATTCAAAAACCCGACTTTGGACCCTGCGAATGCTGTCTTCGTCTGAGTTTATCTGATTGAAGTCAATGTTGCGCATGACTATGCATAGACGTGGTGGGTTGAGTTTCAGAAAAACCCTCCAATTCTTACGTCTGTGATTCTTCCATGGGGCGACTTTCAATAACTTGATTACTCATAAAGCCATTAATGAATTCGCTGACTTTGGTAGGAGCTCGAGGAAAGTCTAACAGCGGTTAGAGCAGTTTTTCCCTCAACCATTGTTGAGTGTGTGTGACGTGTGTGTGTGTGTGTGTGTGTGTGTGTGTGTGTGTGTGTGTGTGTGCCACGCTCCACCTAAACTTGTTTAACATTAATATGCTTTTTATGTAACTTAAACTCTGGACGAGTCCATTTTCGAAATGCCCCCTCCCCTCCTCATCCTCTTAACAATCAAATTGCACTTTAAAAAATTTTTCCTTTTACCAACCAGACGGCCTCCTTTAACAATCAAATTGTAACCATTAACAATCAAATTGTGCCCATTAACAATCAAAGTGTGCCCATTAACAATCAAATTGTCTCAATTAACAATCAAATTTGTCTCCATTACCAATCAAATTGTCCCCATTAACAATCAAATTACCACCACTAACAATCAAATTGCCACCACTAACAATCAAACTGTCAACATTAGCAATCAAATTGTCCCCATTAACAATCAAATTGCCCCCACTTACAATCAAATTGTCCCCATTAACAATTAAATTGCCCCCACTTACAATCAAATTGTCCCCATTAACAATTAAATCGTCCCCATTAACAACCCAACCCCAACCTAAGCCACTGGCCCGTAGACGTCAGTATACTAACAATTTATAATAATATTGACAATAATACTGATTTCTATAGGAAGCTGAAATATTTTGGTCATATCAAGCGTCATGGCGGGTTGGGAGGGAAAAAATAGCAGATGATATGGTACCTGGAAGGACGGGCAGGGGTCGACCAACACGGAGATGGGCACAGGATATAAGTGACTCCTTGAATATGAAAGTCCACGAGGTGGGAGACCTTGCGAGGGACCGACTTTCTTTTAGGCAGACTGTGATGAGAGCATATTTTCTCCAGGTGATGCCGATGTGTTGGGAAATGAGCAGGCAGACGGGATGGTCAGTTATGGTAAACTTGTATGACAAGCTGGATGTTGTGAGGGCTCTTTGGGAGCGAATGAACAGACAGATCGTTAAGTTCTGGAGAGAGTGGCGCTGCGAGAAGTTACAAGAGGATCTGGCCGGCGCTCAACACTCAGGGGAAAGACGAGACGGATATACAATCAGACCGTTACTGGTGCCATCTGAATTGGAACTCTTCGCTTACTTCTGAAGATACAGAAACGGAGTGCTGTAATGTCGATTCTTAATTCATCATTCTTGATGAGCGTTCTGCAAAGGACCTGCTACACGATGATGCGTGGTTTCTATACATCAAATGGTACTTGGTGCAGAAAAGTTATACAGATCATTTTTTAAATACTTAAAAAGAAAACAAAATGACAACAATACACGGACAATTCAACACAGCAGGTCTGTTTAAATTCGAGGCGGACGTTACAATGCGCGAACCACTCAGCTCCCAGAGAGTCGCTACGAGGCAGCTAGACGCTCGCCTGTGGATGGGAAGGTCATGGGTTCGACTTCTGGAGGAGACTGATTTTTTTTCTTCTTTCAAAAATGACCTCGGCTCCCCAGTCAACCCAGCCTTGAGCGGGTACCTTGTACAGTCCTGGGAAGCAACTACGACTGACCACATCAACCACCAAATGTAGATTGGTATACAAAATGTTGCCGCTTCACCACAGCTGCGCCCCCCCCCCCCCCCCCCACTTTTTTTCCCCTCCAGTATTGGTGGGTTCTAAAAATTGTTGAGCAAACATGTAGGCCGGGGTGATATGTCAATAGACACACACATTGTGGGTCACCAGTTCTGCAAGTATATCAGCAACAGCAAAACTCACAGTCCGGTAGAGACGTGACACGACATCCGTCGAAACCGAACCGATAGAGGCATGTCGTCAGACAAACTGATAGCAAAAACAAGCATACAAACACTGAGCAGACACAATAAAGTCATTAAAACATCGCGCCCACCGACACATAGACAAGAGAAAACCAGGTCGAGTTCAGACGCAGTTCGCAGACAGACATACGTCAGTGGATCGATCCTGTTGTTATAACCTATAAACACAGATAACTTCATCTGACTTACAAACATTACAATTTTAGTGTAACCTTGCCCGAAAGCGGAGTATTCAAAACAGGAGCTTCCTCTCCGTTATCATGCGTATTGGGTACAATGTGTTGGTTTTTGATTTCTTTTACTATTGACATGTTCCACCGCCCTACACGTTTGCTCAATCATTTTAAGAACCCAACAATGCTTGGGGGAAGGGGGGGGGGGGCAGCCGTGATGTAGCGGCTAGAATATCGCCTGCGGATCCAAAAGTCGTGAGTTCAAATCCGCATAAATCCCAGGGCTAACCAGTCTTAAATTAGTAGCTGGGAAGTAAAGGCTGCCGGCGCGATGTTGAGCACATTACCCACCGAGTGCCGATTGGTTTAACATTATACATCCGGCACTATACACCGAATACCCAACACTATACACCCAGTACCCGGCACTATACACCGAGTACCCGGCACTGTACACCCAGTACCCGGCACTATACACCCAGTACCCGGCACTATACACCCAGTACCCGGCACTATACACCCAGTACCCGGGACTGTACACCCAGTACCCGGCACTATACACCCAGTACCCGGCACTGTACACCCAGTACCCGGCACTATACACCCAGTACCCGGCACTATACACCCAGTACAATCGCCTGCGGAACTGAAGGTCGAGCATTCAGATCCTGATAGAATTGGACTTTTATTTTCTTTCAGAAATGGAATTGGCTGCCAGGTCGACCCAGCCCTAATTAATGGGTATTAGGTAAAGTTCAGGGACGTAAAGGCAATATAAGCTTGAAAGTTAGTTGGGTGTTCTTTAGAGGACGTCTTAGATCCAAGCTGTAGCTATGGTTTTTATAAACAATTTATGTTTAGTAGTTTGCTATTGATTTCTCAACGGTAGGTGCCCTACTCCTACGCAGAATTTTCCAAGATGCTCACCTGATGCCTCTTCAAAAACTGACGATGAAAGACAAAAGACAATAAAGAAGAAGAAGAAGAAGAAGAAGAAGAAGAAGAAGAAGAAGAAGAAGAAGAAGAAGAAGAAGAAGAAGAAGAAGAAGAAGAAGAAGAAGAAGACTGTAGAAGAAGAAGTAGAAGAAGAGGAAGAAGAAGAAGAAGAGGAAGAGGAAGAGGAAGAAGAAGAAGATAAGAAGGCGCCCCATTTCTTGGTTGAAATCAACGAAAGGTACCTGCTGTCAATTTTCCTGCAGCTGGATTGGAACCAGGTATTACGGAGTAACGAAGAGCGTTCACAACGCCTAAGCCACAGAATTCGACGTCAAGGTAATAACAATTTATAATAATATTTACAATAAGAATGAATCATCATTTGGTCATCACCGAATTTTAAAAACAAAGACGATAAAAATCGGGAAAACAAAACAATCAAAAAAGAACGTAAATTTCTCTTGCTTACTCACTGACTCACAACAATTACTCACCTCGGTTATTCAGCCCAAAGATTCCCAACTTTCTTTGATGGTATCCGAATTTTGACGAGGAAACGCCATCAGAATACTAATGACAGTTAACGGCTTCGTGGCTCCACAGAAAAGACCACAGACTGTCTGCAGTCGGCCCAATCAATGGCGATTATATTCCTGGACTCGCACGTCAGACACTGGAAATGGCCAGACGAAATTGGCAGTGATTAAACAGTCGTTGACAGAAAAGTGGGAATGAGGTTCTCTTTCCGAGTTCACTGACCGTATTTGGTTGGGCGTTGGTTGTGATTCTTGTGAGTCGGGTTATTGAAGGGTGGGGGAGTGTTAGAATTGTGAGTGATACTCAAATAGTGACAAGAATTCGATCGGTAAAATTTCATCGCCTCTGTTTTTGAGAACAAAGAAGAGACCAGCAGTATCCCTAACAAGCTTGTGATCATTGATGCCTGGTACCTTACCGATAGTGTTATACTGCCCTAGGAGGAGGCATGGGCACACACAGCCCATGGCGATAGCCTGAATAGCAAGACCCGCCAGCGTTAAGAAGTCTTCCAAAATTTATAGCATGGGATGTCAGGACCAATGTCAACAATTGTTTTAGTATGTTTCTTCTCATACTCAGCGCTGATTATTTCTACAATAACCGCTTCCTTTATTCTTATTCCTTTATTGATGGGAACCCTCCATACAACACGGACCATGGCACTGTGTTTACATGAGTCCACTTCAATACCTGTATCATTCATATCCCGCTTACACACGTCTTTATATCGTAGTAGAGGTCCGTCTTGACATCGTCTACCTGTCTTTAATTTACCATGAAGGATGTTCTTAGGGACTCTGCCATCTTCTATTCTCCAGGTGTGACCCAGCCACCTGAGCCTTCGTAGACTGAACATTGAGAAGACGGTCGTAAAACATGCTCTGTCCAATACCTCAGTGATCTTGTCCTGCCACTTAATGCCAAGTATTCTCCTTAGGCATCGCATGTGAAAGCTGTCAGAGTTTTTGTGTGTAGGAAAGGATTAATTAGTTTTTTTTTTCTTCAAATTCAGCCTTCATCTGCCTGAGAGACAGAAAACCAACAGTCTGCACACTCCAGATAAGTAAAATTGTTCTGGGTCAAGACCAAAGTCTAGCAGTAGACAAACAACCAGAACTTTCCTCCGGTGCCCACAGTCGGCGACCGTCAAGAAGAAGAAAGAGACGAAAAAGCAACCAGAATTGGCTGCGTAGATAAGGGACCAGTTTTCACGTTAGACGTTTTTTTACACACTCATCAAAAAATAAAATATGGGCTTTTGAGCTGAAGTGCTTTAAAAAATTCTCAAAATTCCATGGGCCAAGAAGAAAAGAAATGCTGACATTTTACAAGATTAGAATATAAATGAAGCATGGTGGTAAACAACATACTGTCTCATCATCATGTAGCAGGTCGTTTGCAGAACGTCAGTCTCAACACAGTCTACCTGAAAGAAACTCGGTCTCTCGCCAGTTCTCCCGCCTCATGTACTTTCACACTCAAGGAGTCACTGATTTCCTGTGCCCATCTTCGTGTCGGTCGGCCCCTGCCCCTCCTTCCTGGTACCATGCCTTCTTCTGCTGAAAATACTTTGGTCATATCAAGCACCTCGGTGGATTGGACAGAAAAAACAGTAGGTTTGGTACCAGGAAAGTGAAGCAGGGACCGAACAGCACGAAGATTGGGACAGGATATAAGTGACAATTTAGATTGGAGATTTCATTAGGCGGAAGCAGTTCAATGTAGAATAGCTCAAGCGAAGGCAGCATTTTACAAAATGAATGTTTTATGTAATCGTTTTTTTTTCAATCATATCTTGATATATGGAAGGGAATCATGGACACTTGATAGATTAGTGAAAAATTATTTGTTTTATAGACGAATGATGAGAATACCCTGGACAGATTAAAAGAGCAATAAAGATGTTTTGAAAGAAACTGACTTACGAAGAGAACTGATGGCCCACATCAGAAATAGATAATCTACATTCTTTGGTCACGAGATGAAGAGAAAAAAACTGGAGTACATCGTGACAGTAGGAAAGTTGGAGGGAAGGAGAGGCAGAGAGAGACGGAGAGAGAAGATGCTGTGCAGTTTGACATTATGTCATCGAGGATTATCTGTGTCAGAGTTGATTGAAAGTACACGAGACAGAAGGTTGTGGATAGACATGACTACCAACGCCACACGACATGGACTTTAAGAAGCAGAAGACCGAGCTTCCGGATCCCTATGGGGGTTCGAGAATCTCGTGTATAATGTTCATCAGATCGTAATGAAAATGAATCACGTGAACAAGCAAAGATTGCACGAAGATAAATGAGCGTACGGCGAATCAACAATTGACCGGGCAGTTGGGGGTTGAAAGTGACGAGAAAAACATGTTTTTCATCATCACCACCATAACCACCACCACCACCACCATCATCATCATCATGATGATCATCAGTTTCCAGTTCTGTCGTTAAGCCACGAGGAAAGGAACAGTTTGTGATCCAATGGGTGATGGTTAGCACTGGATATGATTATTAAACACGGATATTACAATGCCTTTAATGTCGTCAATCCATATTCTCCTTCGGCGATCTCTTGCTCTCACATGTCTACAAATTGTTTTAGCATATTTAGTGGCACATGAATTTATTATGTGAATACTAATGTGATATTAAGTACTATGGCATACAAATAAAATTTAGGAATTTATGAGAGAATAAATTATGAATAGGATTAGCCTCACGGTGCTCCGGACATGCCCGCCGGTGCTCAGATTTACAACTTTAGCATCCATCACTTGATAGTGCCAAGTCTATGCTGGTTGATCAGACATGTTTATGTCTGGTGTTGCTCTTGTGCCTGGCTATGTCAAATTTTGCTCACAGTTTTCGCATTCTTAGCAGCACTATGAAACTACTACGACCTCTCTCTCTCTCTCTCTCTCTCTCTCTCTCTCTCTCTCTCTCTCTCGCTCTTTCTTTCTTTCTCTCTCTGACACTAGCTCTCTCAGGACATTAATAATATCGGCGTATCCATATGTCAGCCATATGCAATAAGACAGAGCCAGCCAATCTATACACTCTTCCTTTGCCAATAATACTCTTACACCTCGACACGAAAAACACTAACAATATATATATATATATATATATCTCTTCTTCTTCTTCTTCTTCTTCTTCTTCTTCTTCTTCTTCTTCTTCTTCTTCTTCTTCTTTTTCTTCTTCTTCTTTTTCTTCTTCTTCTTCTTCTTCTTCTTCTTCTTCTTCTTCTTCTTCTTCTTCTTCTTCTTCTTCTTCTTCTTCTTCTTCTCCTCCTCCTCCTTCTTCTTCTTCTCCTTCTTCTTCTTTTTCTTCTTTTTCTTCCTGTACACAAGCTGTAATTTCTGGCGAAAATTTCTGGATCGCAGTCCTGTTCCAGAACCTGAGTGTTGCGTGTGCATCCCTTTTAGAGATCTGACTCATTTGTATGCAAACTGCTGGTTCCCTGCCTTACATCCAGATGCACTCCGACTTCGAAGGAAGCTCTCAATTAGTCGACTCTTAAGACATGCTTTTTGGGTAGGCAGTGGATCTATTCTTGTTCGCCCTTTAATTGGGCCCCGGAACTCACACAGGGATACATATATATATAAAAGTAAAGGTCCCTTTTCCACGCCTTTAGGCGTATAGGGCATATAGGGCTAGACCTATATTTTATAGACCAATGGCACAAGGTGTGTGATGTGGTTAGCATCACGCCGGCCGCCTCTACTTCCCGGGACTGCACCCGGTACCCACTCAAGGCTGGGTGACGTGGGAGCCAAGGTCGTTTTTGAAGAGAAGTCGGGCTCCGCCAGGAAGCGAACCCACGACCATCCGATCAGCGGCGCGCGTCTAGCCGCTCTGCCATGGCGACTCCCACGGGGATATATATTTATATACACAATGAACAAACAGACAATGTATTGATTGGCACTCATAGAAAGAGGTAGAAAGATAGAAGGACGTATATATAATGGAAAGTTATAGTTACCGTGCCTGGAAACTGACCTGTCACCTCCAAATGGCGTGCGCGTCTCGCTATGGAAACATGACTACTAAAAACATTACAACTTTAAGAAAGGCGTCTTAATTTTCCATGTCAATAGTTCAGCTTGATATCATCAACTATGGAATACAAACATAATTAATCTCAAAAACGTGAAAAGGCACCAAAGATTACTGAAATTTGTATTAACCAAACATAGTTGGAATAACAAACTTACATACACAACAGACTGTAATGATTTGTCTTCAATATAACGGGTATTTGAGAAAAAGTTTTGAATGGCAGGTTCCATTGTCCTTCTATCTTTCTATGTCTTTTTATGAGTGCCTATCAATACATTGTCTGTTTGTTTATTATATATATTTATGTGTGTGTATGTATATATTTATGTATAAATAAGTAGATGAGTGTGTATATATATGTGTATGTGTATATATATATATATATATATATATATATATATATATATATATATATTGTGTGTGTGTATGTATATATACACACACACACATATATATATATATATATATATATATATATATATATATATATATATATATATATATATATATATATATATATATATATATGTATATATATATGTATGTGTGTATATATATATATATATATATATATATATATATATATATATATATATATATATATATATATAGTGAACCATTTTCTCCGCGATAAATTGTGTTACAGTAGAAATGACGTCAGGTAATGAATATGAATGAAATATTTGAATTTAACGAGTTTGAAGCAGAGATGCACGGGAAAAATGTTTACCAAATGAAACCCGTGCGAATTGGAAAACACGAGAATTTCGGATGAATAATAAAGATTGACATCGCATCCAGTTGTTCAATGTCGTCCATCTGTCACCTTGAGTTCGACTGTCAGTGCACGAGTGAGAAGTCAGCAAGCGACAGGAGCCAGCCGACTGTAAGGAGAGTCACTGCATATATGACTAGCACCTTTCCATCTTTTCAGACGATAGTGTTATATTGCGCTATGAGGAGGCATGAGGAAGTTCCTCCATAGCACAAAGCCTGGGCATTATTGTAGAGACAATATGTTGCCCATGCATAATGATACCTCACTCGACCTGCCTTGTTTACTCCAAAGGAAAGGTAAAACCAGTACGTTTGGAACAAGGCAGGCTGCAGAAGCTGCCGGATCAGAAGAGCAATGCCCTCTCTGTCCGCCTGTCGGAGCTTCCCTCCTAGACCAGCTGCCAGCCAAGGCTAAGGGCCTGGTCTGCCCTGCCATAACATAAAGTTTTCAGGTTGCATTTCCTCTTCCTAGGATAAGGCTAGTATCCTCCCCAATGCGCTCCCCCGACCGAAGCCGTTGGCACAATATGGGATGTTGGGTTAGTATATGCCGCCCAACACTCGGCGTAACAGAAGACAGGTGGTACCGGCTACTGTTATACGCCAGCTCAGTCATATCTCAAGAAGACCTCTTACGACCTCAAGGGTTTTCCCTCTGTTTATTTTATGTGAATTACTTGTAACATTAAATATAAATTCTAGCATGAAGACAAGGTGATGAAAATCAAATCAAATCAAAGAAATAATGGAACTATGTTTCAAAGTTATTCTTGTACGTCGCGAGTGGCCAGAATATTTTTCCCTTCGTTGTTGCGGTTTTTTGTTGTTGATATGGGCGGCCGCTGAAACGTCAGATGGTTTCACTATGCATGTTTTAATCCCATTTTCACCCTCTTCAAAGAGAGCCACCGATATGTAGTGGCTAGACGCTTGTCTGTGGATCGGAAAGTCATATGTTCAAATCAAAAGGAGACGGACCTTTTTTTCCAGTAATGACCTTGACTCCGAGGCCGACAGGGCCTTAAATGGATACCAGGTAAAACTCTGGGAATTAAAAGCGGCCGGCGTAATACTGACCACATCACCCACCAAGCGCAAGTTGGTCTATAAAATACAGGTTTAGCTGAACACAACTGAAGGTCTAGAATAGATACTTTACTTTACCCTCCTAAAGCCTCTTGGTCAAAGTTCAGTGGATAAATACCTTGATACTGACGAGTCTGCACTCATTCACTCTGTGTGCGTGTTCCGGATGGTTGGCATGAGAGTGTACCTGCAGCCAGGGCCGTCCTTATTTAAGGCATAGTTTCGATGGGTACTTTCCTGGGAAAGGGTGTGGGGGGGGGGGGGGAGGCACCAGCGTATGGACCATTACTAATCCGAGTATGTCAAGTTTAATTCCTTAAATTGTCAAACGCAAAATATTATCACACTTTCGGATCTATCCTAACAATAATTATTTTTTAATTATATATATATATATCACATTCGTCCCCTGTGGGATGCAATATTTTGTTATTTGAAGCCCCACCCTGGCTTCTGCCGGGGGCCCTGAATATAGCCGGGGCATATAAATGGCCTAGCAATATATTTGGCTTTGCGGATGAAAGGGGTTTCTAGGACCTCTCTATGAGTGATCCTCATCCACAAGGTGGCACTTTGTGTCACCGGATATTTATCGCTTGTGTGGTGTCCTGGTGGGGTACAACTACCTACCTACAAATCTAAAAATTGTTTTTAGTACTTTTGGCACAGTGAAATAATCACAATTTTGAAACTATAAATGCTATGTCCGAAAGGACGTAATGAAAAGAATAGATGCGAACTAGCTCGGTCTCTTACGAGACACATGTGACCAAATTAAGTAGGAAATTGTCGAGACACACATTGGAGGAAACAAGGGCAAAATAACAAGCAGAAGGAACCAGATGGAGGATGACCCAAGAGGAAAACGTCACGAAGATAAGGATAAGAGATAGACGTTGGGGCAGAGAAAAAGAAGGAGCCGGATGTCTCTGAGGAAAGAACATTAAGTCAGAGAGCTGGCGTACAACCACAATCTTAGTCACGATACCCGTTCAAAATGGACGCTAGGCGGGGGCACTGTTTGGAGCTAAGGCAAATTTTTTGCATCTGCCGGACGGTGGCCAATGAAGTTTTTCTCCATTTGTAGACTGGATATAGTTTCGGCGCCCAGCATCTGAGTTGAATGCATGGCGTCACACTGTGAGCTGCGGATTTCATTTGGAATGTGTTTTCGACTGTGACCAGCGTAGTAGTGTGAATTTTAGGTTCAGAAAATGGCGCGATCCCCGTTGTCGCAACGTTGGTGGTGCCCGTATGTGATTAAAATTGATCGCGTGGGAAACTGCTGATCTGTTGGTGACTTCTGCTTCTATGAATGATGAATTGCATTTCTAATGTCGGACTATTTGTGTTAGCACTTCGGATGACTACCGTATGCTTTAATGCATGTGTATGCTAGATATGCTGAGACAGCAGTCTGTCAATCTTTTCACAAGGGACTGTGATAAACATTCTGTGTGTTTTTCGCTGGCACAGGAGCGGAGCAAAGATGGGGTGACCCGTTTGCTATGAAGCTGAAACTAAGACTACCAGACTACCAATCTTAGTCACACAAGTGGCGCAAATAAATCAGACCACAAAAACAACCGGAGACTTTTGGTGGCTGACTCAACAGTTTACACACTTAGTGACTCGGTGAATCTGCTTTAAACAAATCTAAGCAGGATTTATCAGGCAAGAATGGATTGCAACAATTAACACTTCACATATAGCTGCCCTAACATTCATCTGTGTGCCAGATCATGACGGCTGGATAAGCAACACATAACGGCCGTTAACAGTCGTTTTTATCTTCTTCTTTTTGTTTCTTCTTCTTCTTTTTCTTCTTCTTCTTCTTTTTCTTCTTCTTCTTCTGTTCTCTACTCCTGGAATGCCTCTCGGCGTCAGGACAGGAAGAAATCTCTGGAAAGGGCACTTTTGTTCATTTCGTATAAAGTACTTGTCAGCCTCTGATATTTTTGCGGTCCAACTTCCTCTGAATCTGTTACCTCTGTATCTGTATAATATTGCTCTCTGTGATTATCTGCCTAAGGAAAATCATGTTACATGGACAAACCATTGGATTGGTTGCCTACCTATAAAATTAAGTATTTATGTACATATATATATTTTTTATGCTCGTTTATCATATAATGCTGGTGTCATGTAACTTTGTTAGGGTTTCCCCTAATGAACCAAAAGACACTCTGAAGTAGTTTTAGTGTTGAGATGTTGGCTCGCAATGGTCTAGGCGGTGTGCCGCAGCTCCAATTAACATCTAGCCTACTTCAGGGGTGAGGCGACTCAAATTATGGTACAACAGAATACATAAACATTCTAAGGCTCAACTTGGCCTGACTTCCTCCTTACTTTTAAAGCCCCCCGACTAGATAGTAATCCTAAGCTAGTCAAATTAACACAGTATAACATGAAGTATAACAATATAATAGATACACCAGACAACTCAAGAACAGTGAAGGATGTACACTAACCAGAGAATATAAAAATAACAAAACATTACGTAATCAGTGCAACACATGTAGGAAAATAAAGGACTCTAAGAGCCCCCCCCCCCCCCCCCTTTTCCACTAAGAGCTTTTAGAACATGTAGTTATAAGTATTTGTTTGTACAGTTCATTTGTTTGTTTGCACATATATTATCATGTATGTTTGCCTTTCGTTACATAATTGTTCTCAATAGACGCTTGAATAAAACTGTCAAGGCAAACCCCTCCCTCTAGCTTCAAAGCTGGAAATTGTTAGCTTCTATCCCCTCTCCTCCTTCTCTCAGCTATCATATTTGTAAGAACTGAACCCCCCAACCCCCCCCCCCCCCCCCACACACACACACACACACACAACACATTTTCCCTCAAACACAGCAATTTTTTTAAATGAATTTTTTTTAAATTGCACTTACCGAGCACCCACCCCAATGTTTTCTTCGAGCTAACGCGCTTGCCTGTGGTTCAGTTCAGTCGTAACAATCCACGGAAGTCTGTTACAGAAAAGAATTTGGAGGGTAAGATCTAAGGGCGTTTCATTATGACACAGAATAATGTGGATTGTCTCCTTTCTACTTTACAGTTTCTAATACAAGGGAACGCACCAAGTGATATTTGAAAGCAAGTCTTGAATAGGACATTATTCCCCTTATGTAGGATTTGAAACAGAAATGTAACAAAAAACATGAAACCAAAATCCAACAAAAAACAATCTTAGTATACGGTTAGGTTGCGTATTCTTTACAGGACTTGGCAGAACCAACCCCAGCAGCCCCTGGCTGTTGTGAGGTTTTTCTAGGCAAATTTACGTCCAGTAGTTTTAGTATACAGTAGAGGAAAAAGACACTTACATCGGGGAGAATCGTCTCATATGTTGAATACTGAATTAAGATTCAACATCAAAACATTTGGGTCCCTCCTATAGACGCCTCATTCTCGGCTGTAATTTATTCTATTCTTTTCTTGTGTGTCGGATGTAAGGTATACTGTATTATTTTTGTTTTATGGAGGTGCTTTATTGATATCCTTCCCCAAACAGGGGAAATCCACAGGTCATGGGACAGTCTAATATTTCAGGGAAAGGGGTGGGGGGGGGCGCTAGATAGACTGCATGGATTCGTGAGACCTAGGCTACACTCTCTTGTGGGACGTAGGAAGGTTGGGGTTAGGGCCAGTTCTAGATATTTTAGGGTCGTCAAATGCATCAGAAAGCCGGGAACCCAGTCTTACCACCCTCTAGAATGTTGGACTGTCCTGTGGCGTCACATGGGGTAGGATATTAAAAAAAAAACCTTTTTTGTATATCTGATGTAAGGTATTTTGTTATGTTCTTGTGTATCGGCTGTAAAGTATTCTTTATGTTCTTGTGTATCGGCTGTAAAGTATTCTGTTATGTTCTTGTCTATCGGAGGTAAAGTATTTTGTTATTTTCGAGTGTATTGGCTGCAAGGTATTTTCTTCTATTTTGAATGTAAGGTATGATATCCTTTTTTTTTCCTTAAATTTCCTTGCCTGTCAAATTTGAAGTATACTATTATTTCTTTGCTTGTTGACTTTAATGAATACTAATCATAGTATTAGTAATAATGATAATAAGGGGGGGGGGGGGGGGGGAGAAGAAGAAAATAGGAGGAAGAAGAAGAAAGAAAGAAAGAAAGAAAGAAAGAAAGAAAGAATGAAGAAAAAGATGAAAGATTCATAAAGAGGAGGAGGAGAGGATGAAGAAAAAGAAGACAACTTGTGCGGAAGAATCACACCGAAGTGTGGCGAATACGGCGACGTTCCATAATACGACAGACCTGGTGAGAGAAAACACGGCATCATCATTTAAACCGACAGATGTTACTGTCAGTATTCTTTGGACATGTTACGAGAACGATTTGAATCTCGAACTGGCAACATTGACTGAAAATGGGACAAGAGAAAGGCAAAGAGAAAATATCTGGATGGCTCAACCATATGGAAAGGGAGGAAGACAACAAGAACAATCACATGATCTGTGGTTCTGGTGATCATTCAAAAAAATGACAGCCTACACATATCAGCATAACATATGACAATGAGTTATTAAACTGGCTTCTATAAATGTTTAAAAAGTCTATGGTTAAGCACTAACAAGGAAAACAAAGTTAAAATGTTGAATTCATGCATCATCACTGTCTACTGACAAGACATCAACCTGGCTGCTTCCAAATACTAAGCTAAGTGATTTCGTGTATTTGTGTGGTATTGTTTTATTTATGTATGTGCTGATAAAGGCTAGATAGCCGCAATGTTCACGTTTTGTTTGTGTTCGTTATATTATGAAGCTTGCTGACATATTTTGCGTTTGGATTTATATCTTCCCTGTAGCAACATACGGATGTGATTTGCAGGTTTTCTCCAAGTCCTTAAGAAAGAAAATGGGGCTTTTTATCTGAAATGCTACAGAAAGATTCTCAGAATTCTATGGACAAAGAAAAGAAAAAATACTGACATTTTAAAAGATCTTAACATCAAAGAAGATTAGCTAATAAACAGCATCTCAGAAGGTGAAATATTTTGTTCATTCAAAGTTACATGGTGGATTGAAAAAAAAAATGAAAAAAACTATAGCACAAGGCATGGTGACAGCAAGGAGAGGCAGGGGCCGACCGATATGAAGATGGGCACAGGATATAAGTGACTTCTTGAATAGGAAAGTACATGAGGCGAGAGAGCTAGCGAGAAACCGAGTTTCT
Organism: Candidula unifasciata; assembly: GCA_905116865.2. Lineage (NCBI taxonomy): Eukaryota > Metazoa > Mollusca > Gastropoda > Stylommatophora > Geomitridae > Candidula > Candidula unifasciata. Next base: position 262,779 of record CAJHNH020008438.1, on the reverse strand, counting down.
TTTAGGCAGACCGTGATATGAGTGACGTTCTGCAAAGGACTTGCTGTATGATGATGATGACTAGGAATGTACCATGAGATTCTCATATGGACAAAGGAATTAACAGAGGACCGGTTTTAAGATGGACAGACTTTGCTCAGCGTTTGTAGAATAGAAGCAAGATGTGCAAGCTGATTTCACTTGTAATGCATCAAGAATCGATATCACAATACTCAGGGCATCCATATAAGTGCTCCATCATCATCTACAGATTGTATCTCTGACTAACCTTTGTCCCGAGTGCTGAGTATCAGCGACATCCCCTAGTCATTTTGCACAAAGTACAACTTTTTTTAAAAAGATGCTTTGAGAGTCAATTACAATAACCACCCAAGCGTGAAGCTGATTTTCAAGCCACCAGAAAGCTGCAGTTACTGCCTTCACTTCCACTCTTAAACTAGACATTGTGATATATGCCAGGCTTGCAGCGCTAAGTGTTTTCCATTTCATTTAGCTATGACTTCATTGCACGCCTTCAGAGGCTCAATACGATAAGGACATTGTCCACGCTTTCAGGCCTACTGGGCACATAGGGATAGACTTATATTTTATAGACCAATCCGCACTTGGCGAATAATGTGGTCAGCATACACTGCTGACACCTTTACTTCCCAGGACTTTACCTGGTACTCACTCATGGAAGGGATCGACCTGGCAGCCAAAGTCATTTTTGAAGAAAAAAAGTATGGCTCCATCAGGACAAGAACCCACGACCTTCCAATCTACAGGGGAGCCTAGCCTCTACACCGCTCAACACCAAGGCATATGTATAATTTGCGGGAGATTTCTGCCTTGAGTGTTGCACGTCGGCCGTGGCATTTTGTTCAATGAGAGAGAGAGAAGCCACAGTTAGGAAGAATGACAGTTTTTCAATGTGTGTATCAGCCTGTGCCAGATTTAAGCTTAGTGGCTCACAATGTGCAGGGGCTGACACAAATTCTTTTTATTTCAACAAATGTTTTAGTTGTAGTTTAGAGCCTTTTAGAGGATTCTGTAATCTAATTTTGTCTGCTTTTGCATTATCTTGTTAAATTCGTTTAATAAATAATTAACAACTTATTTCCATTATCGATATATTTCTATGACCTATATATTTTAGTTTTCTGAGATTTCAAAATGGGCTAAATCACAGCCGAACATATTTTGTTTGTTTCTTGTATTAGTTTTATCAAAGAGAATAATACTACATTTACGTGAAAAAATTAAAAACTGTCATCCAAGCAAAATATTTATTTAGGAAAATAAAAACATTTTTGGGAATATAGGTAGAATGCTGAAAACTGTAAGAAAGAGTGAACGTTTTTCAGACAACTAGTTTTATCTAACAAAGCATTTCTAGAGAACGTTTCTCAGACAACCAGCGTTATCTAACAAAGCATTTCTAGAGAACGTTTCTCAGACAACCAGCGTTATCTAACAAAACATTTCTAGAGAATGTTTCTCAGACAACCAGCTTTATCTAACAAAGCATTTCTAGAGAATGTTTCTCAGACAACCAGCTTTATCTAACAAAGCATTTCTAGAGAATGTTTCCCAATCAGCGTTATCTAACAAAGCATTTCTAGAGAATGTTTCTCAATCAGCGTTATCTAACAAAGCATTTCTAGAGAATGTTTCTTAACCAGCATTATCTAACGAAGCATTTCTAGAGAATGATTCTCAACCAGTGTTATCTAACAAAGCATTTCCAGAGAAAATTTCTCTAACAAACCACTGAAGTCACAGCTAATGAAAATTTAAAAAAAAACATTCAACAACTGTTATTTTAGCAGACAAAATCTGTATTGGTCATATGAATTGGGAAACAAAACTACCTTTCAAGATCACAAATTGGGTACTCAGGCCTGTCTTCTTTTTGACCTTTCCAGACACTCGTGTTTTACACATCAACTGAATGTTTATTTACATTGCATGTTAATTTCATATAGCAAAATACATTCTATTAGAATAAAACAGGAAAGCACTATGTCAAATACATACAATCAAATCAACATATGTTCATCCATATGTACACCTACTTACATCCACATACCTGCACTTCTACATACAAAAAGATGCACACATACCTGTCGCTCTGAGACATACACATACACCCATGCACATTAGAACACATACTCATACATATTCACACAACCATGCATATCTTATGTGCTTACCTATCACACCAAAACACTACTATACATCACACGTTCATATATACTCAAACACACACAGGTTAGTTGCGTATCTTTACAGGACTTTGCAGAACCAACCTCGGCAGCCCTGGCTGTTGTGTGGTTTCTCTAGGCAAATTTACGTCCAGTAGTTTGCCATTTCCTTCTGGACGGTCGGCCCCCTGATACCCCTGTCGAAATCAATGCAAGGCGCATGGCCAGCAGCTGGGATCGAACCCGGCACCCCGGCATTATGAAGCGTTCGCATCGACTTAGCCACAGAGCCGACACTCAAATGCACATAGACACACTAAAATAGGCATATACACACGCATATATAAACTCATAAGTATATGTAAATTAGGTAAAGAAAAGGACCCTTTTTTCACGCCCGTACATGGCATACAGGGCTAGACCTATATTTTATTGACCAGTGGTCACTCTGTGAGAGATGTGGCCAGCCTTTACATCACGCCAGCCGCCCATAAATAAGTTCTTTTACACATATAAACAGTCAGAATTTTGCACACACACATACAAAATTTTTATTCTTGTTAAATCAATTTTTTATGATTAAAAAAAAAAAAAAAAAATACACACACACAGCCATTGGCAACATCAAATGTATTCTAATATTATCAAATAAATTCTGTATCAACAAAGTTATGTCAACCCACCGAATGTCACACTATAACGGAGTACACTCACCACCCCCAACAAAATTGCTGTTCTATGGCTGATCATCAGCAGTTTCTTGTAGCAAATAATTCTAATCCAAAATATCTTCATTAATATTTTTCCTCACATAAATCCTTTATCACAAAACATATTTGCACCCCCCCCCCCCCCCCCCTCCTCCGGTCTTTTTATTTCTTCTCCCTTAACAGAAGTGGTTTTTTTGCCTGTCCAAGTAATTCTGCTCAGAGTTTACATATATTCCTTCCAAACAATGAAAAGGGAAAAAGGCAACAGACAATATTTAATCATGTCTGTCCAAAAGCCTAGTGAAGATCAAAAGCTGTTCTTGAAATTCAAGAAAACAAAAATTATGTCCACAAACAAAAGTAAGTGAATAAATGTTATCCTACGAGGACATCACACAGAGCGATAGACACCCAGGCAACACAAAGTGCCACCATGCGGATGAGGATCACCCGTAGAGAGGTCCCAGAAACAGCATTCAACCGTCAGGCTATACTGCAGCCACTGGGTGGGGCTTCAAATAAAAATAAAAATTTGCATCCCACATGGGAACGACTTCAGTCAAGCCACAGACAAAACTGACTGTCACCCAGAAATAACAATAAACGATAAGGAAATTGAAAAAGTCACAAACTTTGAATGTCTAGGCTTTATAAACAATTGCAATGAAAACTGTTGGAAAGAAATCAAAAGGAGGATGGCCTTAGCAATGCAAATATTAAATATCATTAAAAGTCTATGATTAAGCACCAACAAGGACATTTAAGTAACATTTTCAGAGCATACATCTTCGCTGTAACAACATACAGATGTGACTCATTGACTATCTCCCAGTCCTCAGGTAATAAAACAGGGGCAATTTTTAGAGCAAGCATCTTCCCTGTAACAACATACAGATGTGACTCATTGACTATCTCCCAGTCCTCAGGTAAGAAAACAGGGGCAATTTTTAGAGCAAACATCTTCCCTGTAACAACATACAGATGTGACTCATTGACTATCTCACAGTCCTCAGGTAAGAAAACGGGCAATTTTTAGAGCAAACATCTTCCCTGTAACAACATACAGATGTGACTGATTGACTATCTCCCAGTCCTCATGTAAGAAAACAGGGGCAATTTTTAGAGCAAACATCTTCCCTATAACAACATACGGATGTGACTCATTGACTATCTCCCAGTCCTCAAGAAAGAAAACAGGGGCAATTGAGCTGAAATGCAATAGATTCTGAGAATATCTTGGACATAGAAGAGGAGAAATACTGACATATTCAAACATCTGAACATCAAGGAAGATTGGCCAATAAACAGCATCTTCTCCTCGGAAGATGAGATAATCTGGTAAAATCAAGCGCCATGGCCAATTTAAAAAAATAATAGCAGAAGGCAAAGTACCAGAAAGGAGGAGCAGGGGTCGACCAACACAAAGATGGGCACAGGATATAACTGACTCTTTGAATATAAAAGTACATGAGGCAGGAGAGCTGGCAAGAGACATCACACGTTCATATATACACTATAACAGACTACACTCAACACTCACAACAAAATTGCTGTTCTACAGCAGTTTCTTGTAGCAAATAATTCTAATCTAAAATATCTTCATTAATATTTTTTTTCATCACATAAATTGTTTATCACAAAACAGATTTGCATTCCCCCCCCCCCTCCCCCCCCCCCACCTTTTTATTTCTTCTCCTGGCCATTAACAGAAGTTTTGTTTTGCCAGTCCAAGTAATTCTGCTCAGAAAAATGGAAAGAGAAAATGGAAACATAATATTTAATTATGTCTGTCCAAAAGCACAGTGAAGATCAAAAGCTGTTCTTTAAATTCAAGAAAACAAAAATTATGTCCACAGACAAAAGTAAGTGAGTAAGTAAATGTTATCCTACGAGAACATCACACAGAGCGATAGACAACCGGGCGACACAAAGTGCCACCATGCGGATGAGGATCACCCGCGGAGAGGTCCCGGAAACAGCGTTCAACCGTCAGGCTATACTGCAGCCACTGGGTGGGGCTTCAAATAAAAATAAAAATTTGCATCCCACATAGGAACGACTTCAGTCAAGCCACAGACAAAACTGACTGTCACCCAGAAATAACAATAAACGATAAGGAAATTGAAAAAGTCACAAACTTTGAATGTCTAGGCTTTATAAACAATTGCAATGAAAACTGTTGGAAAGAAATCAAAAGGAGGATGGCCATAGCAATGCAAATATTAAATATCATTAAAAGTCTATGATTAAGCACCAACAAGGACATTTAAGTAACATTTTCAGAGCATACATCTTCCCTGTAACAACATACAGATGTGACTCACTGACTATCTCCCAGTCCTCAAGTAAGAAAACGGGGCAATTTTTAGAGCAAACATGTTCCCTATAACAACATACAGATGTGACTCATTGACTATCTCCCAGTCCTCAGGTAATAAAACAGGGGCAATTTTTAGAGCAAACATCTTCCCTGTAACAACATACAGATGTGACTCATTGACTATCTCCCAGTCCTCAAGTAAGAAAACGGGGCATTTTTTATAGCAAACATCTTCCCTATAACAACATACGGATGTGACTCATTGACTATTTCCCAGTCCTCAAGAAAGAAAACAGGGGCAATTGAGCTGAAATGCAATAGATTCTGAGAATATCTTGGAAATAGAAGAGGAGAAATACTGACATTTTCAAACATCTGAACATCAACGCAAAGATGGGCATAGGATATAAGTGACTCTTTGAATACAAAGGTACATGAGGCAGGAGAGCTGGCAAGAGACACTGCTATACATCACACGTTCATATATCCACTATAATGGACTACACTCAACACCCCCAACAAAATTGCTGTTCTCTAGCTGATCTTCAGCTGTTTCTTGTAGCAAATAATTCTAATCCAAAATATCTTCATTAATATTTTGCACCTCATAAATCATTTATCACAAAAATGCAAAGCAGATTTGCATTCCCAATACCCCCCTTCCCCACCTTTTATTTCTTCTCCCCGGCCATTATCAGGCAGACAGTGATGTTCTGCAAAGGACCTGCTATGTGATGAAATGGTTCTTTGCCCCCAACTGTGTTAAACAGTCAGTCTGTTAGCGTCAGATGTTCGGCAAAGAAGAAGTGGCTTCAGTTTCATAGCAAATGTAAGCAGACAAAGTTAAAAAAAAAAACCCCGCTTACATGACAATACCCAGCATGAGAATCATACAGGTGACAATGAATGACTGATGATTAGTGCAGTATGGACCGTTTCATGCAACAGAAACTGGTGCCGCAACTTGCACAGATGCACCATTGGATAAGATCAGCACCCAGTGGTGGATTTAGGTTCAAGCTGAAAGAAAAGATACAGCTAAGGCTCTCACAACCATCATGGGCTTCAAAAATGCATGGATGGGTGGGGGTAAATGGAGTTCACAAATGCAATTAACTTTTTTATATATTTTGTATGCAATTTTCTCATATTAAAAAGATGTACCTCAGAAACGTTGTCACTCCCTTAGTACTATTTCAGGTTCATTATCTATTGCTTTTATGTATTATAATTTGCTGCCTATTTAAATCAGCTAAAATAACCAGCGTGATACATGTCAACTTCTACCTTCTATTATTTGGGTCATCTCAGTCAATGTAATGTTTTGTGATTCTTATAACATAAAAACCAAAAAAAGCTTAAACAACAACATATTTCTATAAGCTGTATATTTAACTCTTTGAGTCCCAGAAAGTTGTGCATACATTTTTAAGGGGCGCAGTAACTACTACGAACAATCGCCAAGTGTAAACTTTTATAAGGCAAAGTGTACAGTGACTGGAAGCAGCTATACCAGAAGCCAGATCTTACTAGCGTTCTCTGACCAAATGTGAACATGAAAGAAAACAATATGTCATAGCTGAAATTCTATGAAAACAGCCATTGCCACATAATGCGTCGCCTCTGACTCAAAGAGTTAAAGGACATATATATTTCAAAGATTTCTGAGGTCAGCTGTAGCAATTTAACATGGTAGGGGTCTAAGAGCTTTACATACTTAAATCTCTGTGTCCCAAGGGGTTTGGCTTCAGAAGCCCAAGGGGTAGTGGAAAAGAGACTTAAAATAAAACTGGTGTATCCTGCTGTCATTGGGCTTCTAAGTAGGAACCTATTAATGTGCAATGCGCTGTCTGGGACTGAAAGAGTTGAAGCATTATCCAGCTTAAATTCAGCTCTGTCAGGATATACTGATTTTCTTCCCAGAATATTCAGGTGAAGGAAGCAATGACAAGGTTGATAGATTAGCTGCTTAGGGCAGGAAGCTATTTTATGATAGCTTTAAACACACAAACAAAACCCCCAGGATGTAGCTGGCACTGTGAGGATGGAAACTGTTGTCAATGGAGGAAAGGGACAGGAAACATTTGGGAAGCCTATGGATTCCATTTTTTTAAAATTCAACCATCGGTACTACTCATGAAAGTCACCCCATCTTGTCGGCGCCAAGATTGCATAGCAGTTCTCACGGGCTGTGTTCTAGAATGTTTATGATACGTCTTCCGTCGCCCATCTATACACAGTGCACCGAAGAGTGGTTCGGCTTCGTTTAACGAGGTCAACACACTTTCTCCCAGACAAAATTGTGCAGTTGTCTTTTTGCAACTCTCTTTTACGTGAACAACTGTTGTTTGAGGAATGTGGTGCTGTCGTGATTAGGTTTCAGTTGGTAAAGGAAGGGCCGATGATGCAACTGTTCATGAGTATCGTATCATTGATGTCTTTGTGTTTTTACGCTAAGTGGTGGTGGCTGTCATTGGTGGTGAATGTGCACAAAATGGTTAAAACAAGGAGCACGACAACCTTAGACTAGGAGTGTCCCAGGAAATTCCCTACAAAATCATGAGGCCGATGAGATATGATGTACCCATCCATCCCCACACAAAGGACAATAAGATTGCTGTCATACTGATCATCAGCATAACTCACTTTCAGGAGTCCTCCCAAACACACACACAGTACATGACAAGTTGCCAGCAAGTTATCACTTCACCTGCTAAGGGTGGTTAGAAAGTAATAACAAATAATCTTGCTTCTTCGTAAGTTAACTGTAAAATGTCAATGATAATTACCTGCTTAGATCATAACATTTAATGAAAGAGTAAACAAGTTTTTAAGTGACACACAGCATGCTGAGAAAAGTATGCTCCATGCAGAGTGGCAAGCATCTATTCAGTGGCCCCCTGAGTAATTAACATCCTTTGGATATTTTCTCCACATAATACTGAACTGATGTGTCTGGAAATCAAAAGGCAGACTGACTGGCTGGTTCTGCACACCTTGGTAGTAAATTCATGCATGACAAGTTAAATATTCAACAGCCCTTTAGGTGGTGTCACAGGTACGGTCTGCGCAGAATGATGCTGCAAGGAATGACCAGGGGATCTGGTCGATGTTCAACACTCACGGAAAGGGGATCTGGTCGATGTTCAACACTCAAGGAAAAGGGGATCTGGTCGATGTTCAACACTCAAGGATAGGGGATCTGGTCGATGTTCAACACTCACGGAAAGGGGATCTGGTCGATATTCAACACTCACGGAAAGGGGATCTGGTCGATGTTCAACACTCACGGAAAGGGGATCTGGTCGATGTTCAACACTCAAGGATAGGGGATCTGATCAATGCTCAACACTCAAGGATAGGGGATCTGATCAATGCTCAACACTCAAGGATAGGGGATCTGATCAATGCTCAACACTCAAGGATAGGGGATCTGGTCAATGCTCAACACTCAAGGAAAGGGGATCTGGTCACAACACTCACGGAAAGGGGATCTGGTCGATGCTCAACACTCACGGAAAGGGGCTCTGATCGATGCTCAACACTCAAGGAAAGGGGATCTGATCAATGCTCAACACTCAAGGAAAGGGGATCTGATCAATGCTCAACACTCAAGGAAAGGGGATCTGATCGATGCTCAACACTCAAGGAAAGGGGATCTGATCAATGCTCAACACTCAAGGAAAGGGGATCTGATCAATGCTCAACACTCACGGAAAGGGGATCTGATCGATGCTCAACACTCAAGGAAAGGGGATCTGATCGATGCTCAACACTCAAGGAAAGGGGATCTGGTCGATGCTCAACACTCAAGGAAAGGGGATCTGGTCGATGCTCAACACTCAAGGAAAGGGGATCTGGTCGATGCTCAACACTCAAGGAAAGGGGATCTGGTCGATGCTCAACACTCACGGAAAGGGGATCTGGTCGATGCTCAACACTCACGGAAAGGGGATCTGATCGATGCTCAACACTCAAGGAAAGGGGATCTGGTCGATGCTCAACACTCAAGGAAAGGGGATCTGGTCAATGTTCAACACTCAAGGAAAGGGGATCTGGTCGATGTTTAACACTCACGGAAAGGGGATCTGATCGACGCTCAACACTCACGGAAAGGGGATCTGTTCGACGCTCAACACTCAAGGAAAAGGCTTGGTGGACATACAATCAGACAGCTACTAGTACCATCTGACACTGCACTTTTTACTGACAGAGTGCTTATGGGAATGTCACGAATGTCAATTTTTAAATTTGACCTTAAATTATTTGTGTGTGTATCCCTATGCTAAAATCACACAGTGAAATGCGTTACAATTCTTAATAAGTAAAAGAACAAGCTAGTATTCTTTGCCAAAAATAAAGTAGACAGTGGCTGCAATAAAGTTGTCAACGTGCAACTTGGCCATGATAAAGCACTCGAGAGGAGACTGGGTGTTGGAGAGGAGACTGGGTGTTGGAGAGGAGACTGGGTGTTGGAGAGGAGACTAGGTGTTGGAGAGTAGACTGGGTGTTGGAGAGGAGACTGGGTGTTGGAGAGGAGACTAGGTGTTGGAGAGGAGACTGGGTGTTGGAGAGGAGACTGGGTGTTGGAGAGGAGACTGGGTGTTGGAGAGGAGACTGGGTGTTGGAGAGGAGACTGGGTGTTGGAGAGGAGACTGGGTGTTGGAGAGGAGACTGGGTGTTGGAGAGACTTATTCAACCAGCAGCATGTAAGTCAGCATCTACTGCAGCAGTTTGCACACAAAGCTCCACTTCCGCCTCGACCTCCTGTACAGAAACAAAAACAATGAATACATGAGAATACAAGTAGCACAGTTAAACTTCTTCTTATTCTTCGCCTTCACCAGCTATAAACTCAGGCAGAAAGTTATGGTTGTTCAGCCACTTCTGGACTGCAGTCCTCTTTGAGTACCGGAGTATTGCATGTGCATCCATTTTACAGATGTGACTCATCTGTGTGCAGAGTGCTGGTTCCTTGCCTCTCTTGCAAATGCACTTCGTCTTTGAAGGAAGCTTCCAATTATTCTACTCTTACGACATGCTTATGGATAGGTAATGGGTCTATTCTTATTTTCCCTATACAGGGCCCCGGAACCCACACAGGGAGCACAGCTAAACAACCTACAAAACTCAAGAATGATTCTGTGAATTCACCATTAGCTTGACCCCTCCTCCACCCCCCCCCCCCCCTATTTGAACTAAAGCAATACTATGGTGATGCTGTCAAAGTTTGACATGTCACAGACTGGTCCCCCGTAGTTTCTATCCACCATAAAATGTGTAATTTATTATTTACAGCTCAATATAAAGCGTGGCGATTTCAGTTAAGGCGTGAGAGAAAATTAGGGCCCGTGTAGTGTTTAAGGAGATACTCTGTATCTCACTTCGGGTACCAGCATGCCCTAAGCTGGTTTAACGGATCCTCATGCAAAGCTCCTGCCGCACGTCCTAGTAGTGTGCTATGGATCATGGCTAATTCTGTTGACCTAAACCAAGCTAGCAGAAAACCTCAGACTTAGTGGCTTCCACGGAAACAGTTGCCAGAAATCATTCGGCTATTACATGAACACCTCCTTCCCCACCTCAGCAGTCCTGTGTAGAATTTGCTTGTTGACGAGGAGGAGGGGTGGGGGGGGGGGGGGGGGGGGGGGGGGGTGGTCCTAATTGTCTCCCCCTTCTAAATGAGACCCTGTATGTTTATATATATATACATATATATATATATATATATATATATATATATATATATATATATATATATATATATATATATATATATATATATATATATATATATATATATATATATATATATATATATATATATATATATAAGACTCTATGAACATGCTTCACAAGATAGCAACAGACGGTATGCGCTCTGAGTGGGTAGAAAACAGTCAAAAATCGCACTTAACCTCCCTCACCTGGATATAAATGCCTGAATATGCTGGTGTAAAGGGCAATAAACGAGCAGACCAACTGGCAAGCAATGCACCAATGCATGTGAGAAAAAGTATGGACACAGGAGATGTCATCAATGCTGTACGGACTGGGCTAATGGATAATAACAAATTTCTGACACTAACACGACTGCGGGACATAAGAATAAAACATGAAGAAAGCACGTCTATGTAGCCATAGAGACCGAGATAGGGGACATTATAACTAACCTCTCATGGGAACAATAAGTAGAAGTTCCTTATAGTGGCTGCTGTATCAGAGGACAAGGAATGTCCAAAGTGCATTTTTTTTTGGGGCGCTATTTTTGTTATTTGAAGCCCCACTCTGGCTTTTGCCAGGGGCCGCAATACAGGCAGGCCATCAATATGGCCAATTGTCTGAACGCGGTTTCTGGGACCTCTCCACGGTGATCCTCATCCGCATGGTGGCACTTTGTGTCATTGGGTGTTTATCGCTTGTGTGATGTCCTGGTGGGGTAGAAAGTCAGTCAGTCAGTCAATGTGCAGTGACGTCGATTGTGATAACCTAACATAACATAATGTAGAAAATCCAGCCAGTTTGGGCGGAGTTTTCGAAAGAAATAAAACAGGGTAACTCTGCACTTACTTCCATACGGTCCTGTTCCCTGAGAACATTGTTGGCCACGCCTCACTGGACCTCCTCCAGGACCGCAGTTCTTGGTTTTGGCAGCCCGTCCTTGGTCCCTGCCTGTGAAATAAATGTAGTTATCAAAACAATATATAGAGATTTGTATATGTTGCTAGGAAGGAACTTCTTTTTTCTTCTTCCTTTCTAGCCCCTGATGGAGCGCTGGCTCCCAACAAATGCACGCCAAGTCTTTTTATCTTTCACTGTCGCATACAGCTCTTCCCATGTCGCGTGCAGCTCTTCCCATGTCGCGTGCAGCTCTTCCCATGTCGCGTGCAGCTCTTCCCATGTCGCGTGCAGCTCTTCCCATGTCGCGTGCAGCTCTTCCCATGTCGCGTGCAGCTCTTCCCATGTCGCGTGCAGCTCTTCCCATGTCGCGTGCAGCTCTTCCCATGTCGCGTGCAGCTCTTCCCATGTCGCGTGCAGCTCTTCCCATGTCGCGTGCAGCTCTTCCCATGTCGCGTGCAGCTCTTCCCATGTCGCATGCAGCTCTTCCCATGTCGCGTGCAGCTCTTCCCATGTCGCGTGCAGCTCTTCCCATGTCGCGTGCAGCTCTTCCCATGTCGCGTGCAGCTCTTCCCATGTCGCGTGCAGCTCTTCCCATGTCGCGTGCAGCTCTTCCCATGTCGCGTGCAGCTCTTCCCATGTCGCGTGCAGCTCTTCCCATGTCGCGTGCAGCTCTTCCCATGTCGCGTGCAGCTCTTACCATGTCGCGTGCAGCTCTTCCCATGTCTATCTCATCTTTTTAACTTCACTCTCTAGCTCCATTCTTCATGAGTTTTTTTAGGTCTTCCTTTATTTCAAAGTCCCTGTGGGTTCCAGTGCAAATACATTCTAGCTATACTGCCCTCAGTTTTTTCAACATGTGTCCTTTCCAACACCAGCGTCTTTTCTTCACCTCTTAATCAACTGCAACATGTTTTCTCCCAAAAATCATTAGTAATTCTATCATACCATTTAATTCCCTCTATTCTGGATAGGCACCAGATAAATGTTTGTAGTTTATTAGTAATTGCCTCTGTTGTTCTCCATGTTTCAGCTCCATGTTTCTGCTCCATGTTTCAGCTCCATACATCAGTAGTGATAGGGTATAGGAATTACAAATTTTAAGTCTAATATCAGTTTTCAGTTTTTCCCCTGTGTGGGTTCCGGGGCCCTATTATATGGAAAACAAGAATAGACCCGCTGCCTACCCAAAAGCATTTTGTAAGAATCGACTTATTGCGAGCTTTCTTCAAAGTCGGAGTGCATCTGCCTGAGAGGCAAGGAACCAACAGTCTGCAAGCAAATGAGATCTGTCAAATGGATGCACACACAACACTCAGGTTCTGAAACAGGACTCCAGTCCTGAAGCGGACGAACAACCAGAACTTTCCACTGGAGTTTAGAGCCGGTGAACGCAAGGAAGAAGAAGAAGTTTCCATTTCCTTTGACCTCCACAAATTCCCTAGAGAATGTATTAGTAAAGTAAATATGCATTCCTGAATATATCTGATAGCCATCATTCAGCCAGTCCCTTAGAGAAGGACCTCCCTTTACGGCAAACATGAAAGAGTCATTTTCTACCCAATTCTCTAGCCCTATATACTTCGCAGCCAATGCATCTTTAATGTCTTGTCAATCAATCAGGTGCCATCTCCACAGTGAAGGTTGGCTGAATTGGATCTCCAACAAGCCCTGTCTCTTGTCCAGGTTGTACACTCTCAGACTGCTGCCCGTCCACCTCTTGATGTTGTCGTCCCACTTGTATCACTGCACGGCTCATAGAAAGCCTCCATGCATACTATTTGTAGCTAATGAAGACATGTGATGGAGGCCTAAACGCCTGAGTTGGCGCAAAATCAGCCCTTAGGATCGTATCATCCATGAATTTGATAATTAAGTCAGTACAGGCAAGTGACATTTTTAGGGAATCGATCCAACTCTAAGTGTTGTTTCTGCAGCTTCTCTGGATGAAAAAATTTACCAGAGGACGTTTCTCAGAACCAGTACCCAGTAGCAGCAACCCGCTAGTTTCTAAATGCTATCAGTGCCACAACAAATGACACTAACAATCACAATGGTTAATCACCGTAACCTGTCTGACTTCCGACAATGCATTCCAATGATGATTTGTATAGCAGTAAACCACAACACAGCATGACAACCGCCATTTTAAGGACGAAAGCAAATGAACGATGGAGGATCAAATATAGAGGATTAGTTGCATAAGATTGAAAATTCAAAAAATTAACGAGTCAGCTTACAGCCAAAACATTCGAATAACACTATGAAAGGCCATGGGACGAACTAATGGAAATAAGTGTAAAAAGAACACATATAACAGGGTAATTTGGGAAAATTATATCACAGTTCCAAAGGAAGAAAACAGAAGCTTTTGAGCTGAAATGATATAGAAAGATTTTTAGAATACCATGGACAAAGCAGAAAAAAAAAATGCTGACATCCTCAACGATCTGAAAACACAGGAAGACTGGCTTGTAAACAGCATCTTGTCTCGAAAGCCGAATTATCCTGACCATATCAAGCGCCACAGCAAACTGAAACCACAGAACAGCAGCTGTCATGTTACTAGGAAGGAGAGGCAGGGACAGTCCAGCAAGATTATGGTTACAGGATATAAGTAACTGATTGGGTATAAAGGATCACGAGGCAGGAAAGCTGAGTTTCTGTCGGCCAGACTGTGATGACAGAGAACTTTTTGCAAAAGGACCTGTTGCATCATGAGGCATTTTCGGGCAACAATTATCTTGCCACTGGAGAGAATTGAACCAGGACCACTGTTTTCGTAAGCAAGTTCACTAACCACTGCGACATGATAAAGAATTCATTCTGGACAGGACCAATTCAGAACACAAGGAATGAGTAGGATCATATTGCCAGTTTGTCATTTAAAACTTGTCTCTTATCTATTGACAGTCAGGATTTCTGTAAGAGGGCAGCAAGTCAACACAAGGAATTATTCTGGGGATAAAAAAAAAGGGTAGGAGGGGGGGGGGGGGGGGGGGTGGAATGAAGCTTGCAATAAATAAAATGTTGAATTAAGAATAACATCACAGAACTAGGGACACACATAAGCGCTCCCTCCCCATCCTCAGCAGCAAGCAAAGAGTTATAATTCTAATGGTACCAGTAACTGCCTGATTGTATATCTGTCTCACTCTTTCCTTGCGTGTCAGCCAAATCATCTGGTAACTCTCCACAACACCGTTCTCCTCAGACCGTAATGGTCTATTTGTGCCTCTGCACAGTTCACTCGCTCCCTAAGGGTCATCACGAAATCTAGCTTGTCATGCATCAATTCCCCACAAAATGAACCGGCCAGACTATCTGCCTACTCATTTCCAAAGACACTGGCATGCCCAGACAAAATATCCAAGGGACGCTAACTACCTGGAACTTCTGAAGTGATGCTTGCCATCTGCATGTAGGTCTCCACTTTTCTCAACATGCTCTGTGAGTCAGTTACAATTACGACATGTGTGTACAGCAGATTCTCAAACCAGTGGAAGGCAGCAGTGATTGCCTCCACCTCATTTTCAAACCAGACGTTGTGAGATCATATGCTAGACTTTGTTGCACTAAGCGACGTCCATTCGCCTTTGCTATGAACTCCTTTGCACTTCGTCTGCCCTTCAATACAGAGCCATCTGTATAGGTAATCACATCACCTGGGCACAAATTGTCATAAATTATTTGCTGAACCTCTGATTCTGCAGCACCAACTGGCCAGTCCCTGCACTCACGACCCACAATGATAAGAACCCTATAAAAGTCTCAAACTTGCTCAGACACTTTGCAATAAATAAAGCTATTAATCTTAGTCCAATTACAGTTTCAAAAAATTTAATCTCTTAAAAAATGTATCACTGCATCCATTCAACATATACTTGTATATGCTAATTCTGTATGAAATTACATACATAATACTCATCAAAACTTCTGAAACACTGATAACATCAACCAGAACTTACCCCTCATTTCCTCTTTCGGTTTCGCTTTTCCTACTTCGACCATCTTGCCATTCACTTGATGGTATTGTATCACTGAGTAACAAGAAATAGCCATTTTAAATCAGATTATTTTATATGGAAAAGGTGCAATTAATATGTATGTATAGACAGAGAGATAGATTAGACAGACGGACGGACGAACAGACAGACAGTTTATTGATAACCCTTATAAAGAAATAAACCAAACAAGGACTACAACTTCCAAAAGCCAAAAGAACCGAAATACAAACAGTGGCATCAAAGAACTACTATTTGAGGACCACAAATCACTAATTGCTACTTTAGAAACAGAATCGCAAGACCATATAAATGAATAAACCAAGTGGAAAAAGAGCATAACATGAACATTAAAACCAACAAAACAGAAGCCATGACCCTAACCACACACACACAAAATGAGTTAGCTGCATATTCTATATTCTATACAGGATGTCGCAGAACCGTCCACAAGGTTCATTTTTGGCTGTTGCGGTTTGTCTTAGCAAACTTTAGGTACAGCAGTTCACCTCTGCCCTCAAAAGGCAGCTCTCATTACCAAGGTTAAAAAAAAAAAAAAACATACAAGACAGTCTGCTGCCAAATTGCCTGCAGGTAGATCAAAACCGGCATGAAGCACGTTCACAACTGCTGAGCCACAGATACCCACAACCACAGCAAAGAATACAATAAATATTCAGCTAACAGGACACCCTCTGAAACAGACCAAGAACTTCAAATACTTAGGAAGCATAATATCATCAGCTGGCAAACCAGAAGACAAGATCAATGACAGATGCAATAGAGCAAACCAACTCATCGGCCAAATGGCATCAATGCTCAGAAAAAAAAAATGTGTTAGGAGATATGAAAGAGCACTGGGTGTCAGAATCTGCTTGCCAACCCTGTGCTATCAATTGTATTCACAACTAATAATTCAGATATAGTAAGCTGAATGTTGAATTAAGAATTGACATCATAGCACTCTGGACACTCCCATAAATGCTAGGTCCCCCATCTTCAGCAGCTAATAAAGAGTTTCAATTCTGATGGCACCAGTAACTGTCTGATTGTATATCAGTCTCGACTTTTCCTTGAGTGTTGAGTCTCAGCAAGATGCCCTGGCAACTCCTCGCAGCGCCATTTTCCTCAGACCGTAATGATCTATTTGGGCTCCTGCATTGTTCACTCGCTCCCAGAGGGCTTTCACAACATTTGGCTTGTCAGACATCAGTTCATCACCAAGTGATGCAAAACCGGCCAGTCTGCCTGCCTGCTTATTTTCCAATACATGACCTCTCCACTTGATACAGATAAATAAATCTATATTAGTAAATCTATATTAGTATCGTCATCATCATCAAGTGCATAAATAACTAGTGTGGGCAAGGATGTCTCTTCACAATCTGCGATCTCCTTTATTAGTGAGTATCATGTTGGTGTGTTGATACTCCTCTATGCAATAAATTTTCCTTCTTCTCCTAATTTATTTTTTAAATGACTGTCACCTTCTGATGCTTGTGAAAAGTTGTCTTCAAGTTGTATTAGTATACACATTTTTAACTTAATATTACCACACACACAAAAAAGAGGAACATCATTCTGTATTTAATATTAATAGAAACTATCACTTACAGATGGCTCTTTCCAGAGAACTTGTTTCTTGAAAGGTTATGAAAGCAAAGCCACGATGTTTTCCAGGTCCTCTCCGGGACTTCTTGTCAATTATAATGTTGATGTCGGCGATGAAGCCAAAGGGAGCAAACGTGTTGATCAAATGGACTTCAGTTGTGTCCTCAGACAGACCTCCTATGAACAGTATATTCTCAGATCGCGCTGCTCCTTTAACCTGCATGGACAAAATCAGAGTGTATTACAATATTACCATGTACATAGTCTAAAGAGCATATTGACTGTGCTATTATATGAGGACAAGTCAATAAGTAAGGCACAAATGAATGTTTAAGGGGTCACTACACGGCATTTTTTCCAATTTATGACAAAAATATAATTTTTTAAATGTGTTCGTTTTAGTAAAGTTCGGCATTTGTAGAAAAGATGACACACAAAATGTATGTCATTTGTAAACAATTTAGCATTGAAAAGTTAATACTAACGACACCTCGTCGTGCACTTTTATAAGAGAAAAAAAAGTTTAAAAGTCAGTTTTCTCAAATCTCTATATTTCAGTTTGCTGTGTGTGTGAAATCCTAAAATCTAAGCTAATATGAAGAGTAGAAACATGAAATTATGTATGTATACTTCGTAAACAATATTATAGGGACTGGTCTATCAAAAAGTAGATTTTAGAAAGTTTTTGTTTTTTAAAATTTGATTATTGTCCGATGATGCTAGATTTTTTTGACTTTTTCAATAAACCTACATTTTAAAATTCTACGAAAAATATTTAAAAACATGTTTAAAGTAAATAAACTAGACCTGTATCTGTAAATAGGATAACAGGTCATGAATCCATCATCTATTGTTGAATACCTATGTTTGTTTTTAAATTTTAGGATCCTAAGTACAAATTGTTTTTTTTCACAAGATGGCGGCTGTTGCCATGACAACTATGAATTTTTAAAACTTAAAGTATACAAATGTAATAACTTGTATCCCTACAAATGACCATTATAAAATAACTGCTCTAACTCTGTAAATAAAAAAATAAATTTTTTTTGGGTGTAGTGACCCCTTAAAAAAGAAAACTCAAGATGATCAATTGAAAACAACTTATTTTTACACATACACTGTCTCTTTATTTTTCAAGATAATTTCCACCAACACTGATGCACTTGTTCCATAATTTTATCAGTCCTTCCAAACCTGCTACACAGAACTGAGTGCTCTGTTTTCTAAATCATATTTTTACTTCACATTCAACTTCTGCATCATTTGCGAAATGTCTACTGCCAAAGAGGGTTTTCAGTGGACCAAAAAGGTGGAAATCGCTAGAGGCTAAGCCAGGGCTGTAAAGTGTATGTTCTAGAAGTTACCCCCCTAGATAGTTAACTTTCTCCTGGGTTAACCGAGCCGTACGTGGTCTGGCATTAATATAAAATAGCACAACTACTCTAGTCAGCAGGCCTAAGCGTTTTCTTCGAATTGCACCATGAAGCATTGACAGAACTTTACAGTATGAATTACCATTCCCATTATCACCTCTTTTTTTTTTTTTAACTGGTTGAAAGTCAGACAAAAGAAAAATGCACAACAAGTTTTTCTTTGAGGGTACACTCCGTAAGTGCAGACACCATTTTATTTCTGTGTTGCGAATGCAACACCTAGCGCCACCTGATGAAAACGAAGGTTCGATGTTGTTGTCACCCAATGACACCCTTGGAAACCGCCAACGTATATAGATTCAGTTTCTGTCCTTGATGCCAAGGTTCTGTGAAGCACACACTGAGGCACACTAGGATCAGGGCGCATAAAGGTCCTGACCTATCTACACTTCTCTGCAGTCATCCTAGACGCGGGTTTGCTACCGGTCAGTTTGGGCCATACACCCCTCCCCTCTTTTTCACACACAATGAACTATCTGTGCCATCACACTGTTCACTTCCTTCC
Source organism: Candidula unifasciata (assembly GCA_905116865.2). NCBI lineage: Eukaryota > Metazoa > Mollusca > Gastropoda > Stylommatophora > Geomitridae > Candidula > Candidula unifasciata. The sequence continues at coordinate 243,392 of CAJHNH020008438.1, read as the reverse complement.
AAAGATTCCTGACCTACATCTATCATTTGACTACCAAGTGATGCAGAACCAACCAGTCTTTCTGATTTTTATTTCCCAACAAACCTGCATACCAGAGAGAAAATAACCCAAGGGAGTATACATGGGACCTTTGAAGCGATGCTTGCTACTCTACACAGATCTATCTGTCCACCTTTCTTAAAATGCTATGAGTCAATTACAGTCATCAAATGTGTGTGCAGCTGGTTCTCAAGCCAGTAGAAGGCTGCAGTGACTGCCTCCACCTCCATTCTCAAACTAAAAGTCGTGGTACCATATGACTAATTTTATTGCCCTAAGCAACTTTTATTCAAATTTTCTATGAAAACTCATATAATTCTTGTGCCTCTCACCACCCAGCCAAATGTATAAAGAATCAAATCACCTGGGCAGGAATTTTCACGTATCATTTGTTGAACTTCTGATTTTGCAGCACTAGTTCATGCACTCACAACCCATTGTGATTAAACACTACTATTCTTCATGGCCTTGACGGTTGTAAACTCCGGTATTCACTTTTGGCTGTTGACCCACTTCTAGACTTAGTTAAGTCTTGTTCCAGTACCTGAGTTTTGCACGCACATCAATTTTATTCACCTGGCTTATATATACATTTGTGTGAGTGTAGACTGTTGGTTCCTTGCTTATCAGGCAAATGCATTCGACTTCGAAGGAAACCTGCCTAATTAGTCCACTTTTAAAACACGCTTGAGGGGACCGTAGGCCAGCTCTGTTTTCCCCCCAACAGTAGGACCCTGGAATATAGTGGAAGCCCTGATCCGCTCGTCCAAGCGCAAACTCATGAAGTAGACAAACAACCAAGACTTTCTGCAGGAGATTACAGTCATTGAATGATAAGAAAAAGTGCCCGACCCAGAGAAGTGGTAGAAGCAAGCTCTTAATGAGCGAACTAGAATTAAAGAGAGACTGTCAAGAATAATTTTACTGCGATCAAGGCAAATGGCTCCTGGGCAGATCGTTGACAGAAGCGTTTATCTCTAAACACAACTAAATCAACATCATCAGAGCAAACACACCAGTCTTTTATAATTTACAACGAAGCAATGAGGCAGTTCATCTGGGAAAGGGTGGCTAGCGTTACCAACCCCATCACCTACCAGCCCTGACAGTATCGCACCGGCCTTACCGCTGTGATGAGGGTCCGAACCAAAAGGAACCCTTACAAGCTCTTTCCTACCCTTCTGCATCTTACACCGGCACTGTTGTGCTACTGCACAGCTCTGAATAGTGTAAGTGGACCGATGATGACCAAACAAACCCTTCGCAAACCACTTTTAAATAAACACACTAGCCAATCTCTCGTTAACGCTGACTAGCACATGAATTACCCTACCCCCAGGCTAAAATACTTCCACAAAAATACCTGTCTCTAAATCAAACACAGAAAACATCCAGCGGTCAGAACGAAACATTTCGTACAAGTCTCGCTGACAAATTTCATGGAAACCTGTTTATCGGTCCTTTTGTCGAATCCCCCAACTCAGTGCCCGGACCGTGAAAACCTTGTGAACCCGGAAGTGATTATTTCACTAGTCCCTCTACTCTGGTAGAGGTCTTCTCATGTCATTGAAAACGCAGTAACTACAGGGTCAACTTAAGTACTAAGTCCACTATTCCCACACACTGTCATCTCATAACTACACAGGACTCTGACAGAGACAAAAAAGAACACAGGCAAAGTGACAGGAAACAAACATATAGCAAGAGCAGCTAAAAAATGTTTAAATTATGTATATAAAATGCAAAGTCCCTTACAATTTTTTCTGGCACTGCAGGTTTAACATCTACGTCGCGGTTGCTGATTCTGTGTGGTCTGTTTAGCACCTCCTCGAGCACTGATGCTTCTTTGAAAGTGACGAACCCAAAGTGTCTCGACCTGCAATGTAAATAACACTAACTTAAGCACTGATTTCACAGTACTGAACACAGCAAGGAGACATTGTATATTTTTTGGTCATGTGATGAGAAGGAGAAGACTGGAGTACATCACGACGGTTGAAAAGTTGGAGGGGGAAAGGACGCCGAAGGACACCAAGAGAGAAGATGCTGGACTGTTTGACATCATGGCATGAGAGATCACCCATGTCAGAACTGTTAAAAGTAGATGAGACAGAAAGGTGTGGACAGATACGACTACCAACGCCACATGGTAAGGTCTATGGAAGAACATCTGTGTCCGAAGTGGCACGGTGTTTTCGGTCACAGAGAACGCTGAGCTCTGTGATACTCTGTACCTCAGTATGGTTTTATGCTAGTTTCCTCATGCAAGACTCCTGCAACACGTCCTCGTCGTGTGCTACAGATATGGGATCTCGAAGGTCATGGTCCCCAGAGATGTAGTGTCCAGTCTGGCTGTCATCAGTCCATCCCTCAATGTCCGGGTTAAAACATTTATCAAAACTCATTTAGGACATGAGTAAAACCCGCTAGCTGAATATATAACCAAATGACAACTCTCTGTTACAAAGTCTCTCAGGAAAACAAAGAAGTGAACTCTGAGACTCAGTTCTACACTATGAGATTGCTCTCAGATGCCTGTATCTCACCATACAGTTCTGTCTCTGCTCATCCTTTGTCGACCCTCAACGGTATCATCATCGCAGTGAGGTACACTACGATAACCTACCACTGTCCATCAGCTGTTACACATGAATGTCCCTCAGATAATAACCTATGGCACAACAGCGAAGTCTCAAATGTCCATCCAACAAAACTTCTAAAGTTTGGCAGAAAGGTTCCAATGTCAGTTACCATTAGCCATATTTGCTACAGTGCAAGGACCAAATAGGGGAAGCCATGGCTGACACATATTGTCCACACTGTCATGTCCAGATGAAATAACTGTAAAGGTGTCTGAAAAAGAATGCACCTAGTTGTATGATCATAGAAGTCCCAGACCTGCGGGCTGCTCCCTGCTGGTCTGCTGGGAGGGGGGGGGGGGTGCAGCCCATGACGAGTGGAAGCTCAATATACAGATATGAGGACAAGTAGTCATGTGCAGGACATGACAATTCCTTGGGTGAGCATAGGACCAGAGCGTCATGTGCTGTCTTGTGTCAGCTCTGCATTTGTGCAAGCCTCCTCAGATGGTGTGAAAAGATCACGATTCGCTCCTGCCTTTCCTTGAAGACCGACCGGTCTCTACGTGGTTGTCATGAATGCTGATACCTGTAAATAAGGAAACAAAGAGAATATCCCACAAAAAAAAACACAAATAATGCACAGAACAAACAAAACACAGTACTTACTTTCTAGTTACTGGGTCACGCATGACCACACAGTCATCTATCTGGCCATACGGCCTGAAATGGTTACGCAGAAGCTGTTCAGTTGTGTCCGCACTCAATCCACCGATGAACAGCTTCCTCTGCTGTGGCTCCAACTGCCCATCAGCCCTTGCATCCTGACTGGCGCTGCCTTGTTCAGAACCAGCTGCTTCATACTAGAAGAGTGAAAAGACATTTAAATGGTTGCTTTGTCTCCAGTTCACATAATAAATTATTGTTAAAAAACATTTAAAAAAAATAATTTACAATAATAATTAATAAAAGAGGCTTTTGAAATATTTCAACAACACTAAAATATATAACCCTCTTTTAAAAACTACCCTGGAGGGAAACGTCTAAGGCAAGAGAGTAAGAGGCAGACAACAGTATATGTGGAAGGACAACAAGAGATAAACAAACTGTAGTCTCAGAGAGTGTCCTATCAAGACAAGAGACAGAGTGTATTGGAGAACTATTGCAGCCAACCTTAACTGTTGAGACAGCATCTGACTGACTAGCTTTAAAAAAAAAACACCCACTGATACTGCACCGCAAACCCCCCCCCCCCCCACCCCCAATCTGAAAAGAAGAGATGAAAAGACACTTAAATGACTACTTTGTGTGAAATAAATTACTGTTTGAGTTGATGCAAGAACAGACATCACAGCCCTCAGGGCTTTTCCATAAGTGCCCCCTCCCCAACTTCAGCAGTCAGTCAAGAGTTCCAATTCAAATGGTGTCAGTGGCTGTCTGATTTTATGTTCGTCTTGCCTTTCCTCTGAGCATCAAGTATGGGCCAGATCCCCTCCTCACGTCCCGCTGCATCACTGTCACCAGTCTGTGATGATCCATTTGCTCCCCCAAATCGTACATTGTCTCCCATAAGGCCTTTTCATGTACCAGTATTCCACAAAGCTGTGCACAGCCAGTCTTTCCATTTTCTAATACATCAACATACCTATGATGTTTAAAAAAAAAACAGTAGAAACACCCACTGCTTTAGCCTCTCCCCCCCCCCCCCCCCCCCCCCCCCCCCCCCCCCCCCTCACAATGTTAGACGAGAGTATACAGACAGGATAGACCTCATAAGAATACCTTACCAGGGACGGAAGAAGACAAACTATGACAAACTCCTCTTATCCAGTACAAAGAGAAAGACAAAGTGCCAGTGATAATCAATTAGTCTCCACAACACAAATGTATCACATCCGAGACAACCTTAATCTGCCTGCACTGTACTATGTTCAGGAAATTAAGACAATAGTTCCTAAATATGACACATAAGACGTAATGGTATACGTGCAGTGTCCTCACTGGCAACAAAAAGAGAAAGAAAAAGACCTTAAACATTTGGAGAAGTAAATTATAGATATAAGCAATATAAAACATATGGTACTGCAAGAGATAAGACACGACTGGCATCAGTTCGCTGTGGTAACGTATGGTTAGCCCGGTTTGGTGACGACAGCAGCATGGGAGGTCAGCTGGAGCCAGTCTGGTTTCAGTAAACCCAGTAAAGAACTGTCGTCCAGTGCTGCCGTCATCAACATTATCATCAAATCTGAAATCATTCTGAGGTATAAAGGCAGCCGACTACATGTGACATTTCATTTGACTGCTGTCATCTGCATTCCTTCTCCTGAATTTTGGGGAATTCCTGAGAAATCAAAATCGTCTCCATCTTGATGTTCACATGCTATGAATTCCGGAGGAAAGTTCTGGCTGTTCTCAACTTATGACCTGGGTATTGTTCCAGAACTTGAGTTCTGCAACCACATCAGTTTTACAGATCTGGCTTATTTGTATGCAGACTGCTGTTGCCTAGCCTCTCAGGCAGATGCACTTAGACTTCAAAGGAAACCTAATATTAGCTGACTCCAATGACATAATTAACAGGGAGGCTGTGAGTCTAATCTTTGCCAGCCCCACCTCCAATGGGGCACCGGAACCCAGATAGACGCACGTCCACTTCGAAGGAAATATGTTTAACGCCAACTTTTATGTCATGCTTGTCAGTGTCAGTGGGTCTTTTCTGTGTGTTTTTTTTGTCCACACAGAAGAACTCAGAAGACACACAGGAAGCTACACACAAACCTGCCTGTTTCTCTGCCCGTCTGACCCACTTATCTCTTCACCCAATATTAGCAAGTACGGCACAAGTGCAAACTCATAAAGCAGACAAACAACCAAGACTTTCCGCTGTAGAATCCAGCCAGTGAACGATAAGAAGAAGTGCATGACCCAGAGAAGCAGAAGCAAAATCTCACTGATGGAACCAGAGGTCAAGAGGGACAAATAAGAATACAGTTGAAGTGTCAGGAAAAACATTTAGCAAGAGCACTAAAGAATGCTCGTGAAATAAAAAGTCTCTTACAGCCAAACCACCGAAGAATTGCTGCCTGAGATGCTCCAGCTGTACCTCTAGTTTTTGCTCTATCTGCTCATCAGCTGTTGCATCCTGACTAGCGCTGCTTTGTTCAGAACCAGCTGCTTTATACTAGAAGAGTAAAAAGACATTTAAACGGTTACTCTGCCTCCAATACATATAATTAATTATTGTTTACAAACATTAAGAAATAATATATAATAAATAATAAAACAGGCTACTGAAATATTTCGACAACATTAAAAGATTTCAACCTTTTTGAAAAACCCTGGAACAGCAGTCCGAGAGAGTGCACCATCAAGACAAGAGACATAGCCTGTTGCAGATCTATCACAGCCAATCTTTATTGTGGAGACGGCATCTTAGTGACTGGCTGAGAAAAAAAAACTATTTTTACAATACACATGGCAATGATATGCGGGCCACTTAATAGGCCTCCGTGGTCCAGATCTGGCCCGCAGGCTGCCAGTTTAACAACCCTGACATAGGGTATAGAGCTACACAGATGAAATGATAGTGAAATGTTGGTAAGGTCCAACTGATAATGAAATGAAGAGAAACCACAACTGATAAATGGGGATCTACGTGAGATGACAACAAAAAGAACCCTTTTCGCTACCTTAATCAAACTGGGCATATAGGGCTGGACCAATCACCACTTGGAGGCTAATGTGGTCAACCACTGGGACTTACCTGGTACCTATTTAAGGTTGGGTCGACCTGGGAGCCAAGGTCTTTGCTTAAAGTGTCTGGCTCCATCAGGGCCTGAACCCACAACCTTCCAATTTGCAGGTGGCATCTAGCCGCTACACCACGGCGCCTCCAGAGATGGGGACATAGATGAGGTGACACTGATGAAGTGTAATATGGAAGAATGGTTTTTATGTGAAATGATTGTTGACATGAAGTGTAATTTGGAAGAATGGCTTTTATGTGAAATGATTATTGACATGAAGTGTAATTTGGAAGAATGGTTTTTATGTGAAATGATTATTGACATGAAGTGTAATTTGGAAGAATGGTTTTTATGTGAAATGATTATTGACATGAAGTGTAATATGGAAGAATGGCTTTTATGTGAAATGATTATTGACATGAAGTGTAATTTGGAAGAATGGTTTTTATGTGAAATGATTATTGACATGAAGTGTAATATGGAAGAATGGTTTTTATGTGAAATGATTATTGAGATGAAGTGTAATTTGGAAGAATGGTTTTTATGTGAAATGATTATTGACATGAAGTGTAATATGGAAGAATGGTTTTTATGTGAAATGATTATTGACATGAAGTGTCAGCAATGAATGGTAGCTGAAGGGACAGTGATGTTTCGCAAGCTGTTCAATTATAATAATGCGATGAATGGTAGCTGAAGGGACAGTGATGTTTCGCAAGCTGTTCAATTATAATAATGCGATGAATGGTAGCTGAAGGGACAGTGATGTTTCGCAAGCTGTTCAATTATAATAATGCGATGAATGGTAGCTGAAGGGACAGTGATGTTTCGCAAGCTGTTCAATTATAATAATGCGATGAATGGTAGCTGAAGGGACAGTGATGTTTCGCAAGCTGTTCAATTATAATAATGCGATGAATGGTAGCTGAAGGGACAGTGATGTTTCGCAAGCTGTTCAATTATAATAATGCGATGAATGGTAGCTGAAGGGACAGTGATGTTTCGCAAGCTGTTCAATTATAATAATGCGATGAATGGTAGCTGAAGGGACAGTGATGTTTCGCAAGCTGTTCAATTATAATAATGCGATGAATGGTAGCTGAAGGGACAGTGATGTTTCGCAAGCTGTTCAATTATAATAATGCGATGAATGGTAGCTGAAGGGACAGTGATGTTTCGCAAGCTGTTCAATTATAATAATGCGATGAATGGTAGCTGAAGGGACAGTGATGTTTCGCAAGCTGTTCAATTATAATAATGCGATGAATGGTAGCTGAAGGGACAGTGATGTTTCGCAAGCTGTTCAATTATAATAATGCGATGAATGGTAGCTGAAGGGACAGTGATGTTTCGCAAGCTGTTCAATTTTAATAATGCGATGAATGGCAGCTGATGTGACAGTGATGTTTCGCAAGCTGTTCAATTATAATAATGCGATGAATGGCAGCTGAAGGGACAGTGATGTTTCGCAAGCTGTTCAATTATAATAATGTGATGAATGGCAGCTGATGTGACAGTGATGTTTCGCAAGCTGTTCAATTATAATAATGCGATGAATGGCAGCTGATGTGACAGTGATGTTTCGCAAGCTGTTCAATTATAATAATGCGATGAATGGCAGCTGATGTGACAGTGATGTTTCGCACGCTGTTCAATTATAATAATGCGATGAATGGCAGCTGATGTGACAGTGATGTTTCGCAAGCTGTTCAATTATAATAATGCGATGAATGGCAGCTGATGTGACAGTGATGTTTCGCAAGCTGTTCAATTATAATAATGCGATGAATGGCAGCTGATGTGACAGTGATGTTTCGCAAGCTGTTCAATTAAAATTAAACAAGTTTAAAAAATCATAGTAATGACAATGATTAGAATTATTTGGAAAGAAGCCTGGCCTAGATGAATATTATAATCAAATGGTGATAATGAATTAGTTAGTTAGTTAGTCTTTCCTCTTGTGTCGAGTGCACATAGGGTAGAGGTCATGACTCTCCATGCATGGCGGTTCGTTGCAATCTGTTGTAGGTCTTGGAAGTTTGAGTGGCCCATGAGCGAGCCTTCCCTGATGATAGTTCTACGTACTGAATAAAACGTAATGAATTAGTACTGGCATGCAATTCAACTTAAGATACATAACACGGCAGATAGACTGTGGTGGTGTGAGTGAAATGATAGTGAAACGATGATAGAGACAAATTAATGTAGGTATGGAATCTATCTGAAGTTTTAGAGATGACTGATGGATATGTGACACAGAGGAAAGTAATTAAATTGTGATAAACATTAAGCAGTAAAAACTGACTTGCATGGGACGTCCCGTTTTTAGCTCAAAATCTGAGTGGAAAGTTCCCCCATTTTCGGCTAAAAATGTTATTTTGAGTTCTTATTTTCAGCTTAGGATATTATGATCACGCTACAATAAATCTCTCATTCTAGCCCTTGATCTTAATAGGACTTCGACGTGGAAAACTTATTTTACGGTTGGGGCTTATACTAAAAGCATCATAAAAATCGTGTAGGTCTAACTCCTAGTTATGTGGAAATCCAATATTTCCTACTGGCCTTGTTCTGGTCCTAAACCACAGGTTATACTTCCCAGGGCTACACCTGGTACCCACTCAAGTCTGGGTCATACTGGGATTCGAGGTAATTTTTAAATTGTCAGGCTTCGCCAGGACGTGAACCTACGACCTTCCGATCTGCAAGTGGGGGTCTAGCCCCCAATGCCACGGAGACTCCCTTCTGATGAATAGGAACTTATAAAAATAAATAAGGGGTAGTTCTAATAATTCTGCCGATTTGGGCTAGATCTAGATTTGACGGAAGCCCAGGCTATAAAAATCCCTGAGACGGATACTGATTTATTACACAGCTAATGTAGAAAAGATAAAAGAAAATTAAAATTATACTGCTTTTAAATATATGGACAATAGAAACACACTGTCATTTCATTGTAAGTAACTGGCCGGTTCTGCACCACTTGGTGGTAAACTGACGTATGACAAGCTGGATGTTGTGAGGGTCCTTTGGGAGCAAGTGAACAGTGCAAAGGCACAGACTGATCATTACGGTCTGAGGAGAATGGTACTGCGAGGGTTTTGAAGGGAATCTGGCCGATGCACAACACTCAGGGAAAGGCAAGACGGATGGATATACAATCAGACAGTTACTGACACCATCAAAATTGTAACTCTTCGCATGCTGCTGAAGATGGGGACGGAGCGCTTATGGGGGTGTCCCAAGTGCTGTGATGTCGATTCTTAATTCAACATTCATTTTTAATAAAATACATAATAACGAACATGTCTGAAAAAAAATCACAGAAATAATATTTTATAATCTTCTTAAATGTTTTATTAAAATAAAATTTCAGCAGCCCGAACGGTGACCTTAGGGGAATGCAATCTACCGATTGTTTATGGTGAAGGTATATCATTAGTATATGTTCAATGCCATCAGGACCTTACAATGATCGACCAACACCTGGTGACACAGAGCGCCACCAATCGAATGAGGATTACCCAGGTACAAGTGCCAAAAACCCAGTTCTAGTTTTAGGGCTCTCGACTACTACCGGGGTGGGACTTTAAAAATAACAAAAAATTATGTTCCATTTTGGGACAGGAATATGCCTAACCACATAATGACTCATAAAGATATACTCCTGCAACACCATAGTTTTGTCCTGTGTGTGCAGAGGATGACTTGCAGATACAAAGTGGCACAGGTCAAGGCATACATGAGGGTATCGGCAGACGTTAACCACCCACTGCACAAAGCTATACGTGACCCAAAAGGAACACATCTCAAAAGAGGCCACTCTTGGATGGCAAAGGCTGAGGATTTAATTCAGCAGGTATGTGACCTAGACGTGATCAGTCACGGAAAAGAATGGACGAATACACCAGTAGATATGCATGGCATCTCTAAGGTTGTCATCACACTCGGAAGGTACTGCAGGGATCAAATTCCTGCGGCCGTAAACACAAACGTAAGGGAACTGAAAGATCAGCATTTAGACGCAGAAGATATCATCATCCACACAGATGGATCAGTGAAACGCTGATCAAGGTCAGCATGAGCATACACAGCATAAAGAAGGGGGAAAACAATACAGGAGGACAGCGGCACTTACAAGACAACCACGTCAAGCACGACCATGGAAATAGCCGCTGCTTCTAGAGCTTTAGCATGGGTATCCTAGCAAACCGCCACACAGGCAGTTATTGTATCAGACTCCATGAATATGCTTCAGATGATAGCAACAGGTGGTATGCGCTCTGAATGGGTAGAAAGCGTTCGAAAATCGCACTTAACTTCCGTAACTTGAATCTTCATACCGGGTTATGCTGGTGTAAAGGGAAATGAGCGAGCGGACCAACTGGCAATCACTGCACTAAGGATTGCGGGAAAAAGCATGGACAGAGAAGATATCTTCAACGCTGTACGGACTGGGCTAGTGGATAATAAGGAATCCCTGACACTTACATGATTGCAAAGCATGGTGAAGCACGTCTATGCCATCTTCAAGGCCAAATTAGGAGACAATATAACCAGAGTCTCATGGGAACAATTAGTAGAAGTACTTTGGAGTGGCTGCTGCATCGGAGGACTGAGCACACATGGGAATGCTAAATGTGCAGAGATAACATAACATGGCACTCTTCCGAATATCTGTCATAAATTATTCACTGTGAAAAACATCCCTTTGAGAGCCTCAAGAGGTTATGTAGTAAAAACATTTAGGCCATCATCAACATCTTCCACTTCTGCCATTATTGCTCGATGAATAGCAATGTTTAGACATTAAGCTAAGCGCCGTGGGGAGGAATAGTTTTCCATCAGTTGAAGTGTCGGGGGGAAGAAATAGATTTTGATCCATTGTTCACTCTACTCGTGACTCACTTTGTGGGTTCCAGGGTGACATGTTTGAGGAAAAAAAGATGATCAGATCCACTGCCACCTAAAAAGTATGTTGTAAAAGGCCACTTATGAGGACTTTGCTGAAATCGGATGTGTTGGGGAGAAAGGCGCACATATCGCAGTCTAGCTGTAAACCAACACCATAACTTGCCAACCACCCTTTATGGGTAAAAATAGTTAAAAGGTAAAAGGTAAAGTCGGGAGATAAGAACCAGCGTCATTGCACACAGTTATAAACCATAAGTGCTCTGCCACCAGTAAGGACAGCTGATAAGAAACTGTCCGCCTGTGTCGCGGTCTGCACCTAACTCCATAGCTACAGCGACGTTCCTCCATATACCCCAGAGTGTCAACTCTGGTACCCATTTCCTAGAAGCTTTTGAACAGTGAATAATTTGGGACAGTATTCGGAAAAGTGCCCATAACATTAGTCTAACCCTAGACGCATGACCGAAGCAATAATAAGTAGGCTCTTCTCCGAACTTCATCCCCTATATTATGGCGGTCAAACAAATACCCTAACAAGGCATCAGTCGTGTAAAATGCTGAGTGCCTGCCGAGGAAAAAATCGTGCAAAACTAGGATTGCCTCCGAAAAACGAACCAATATTACCGAGGGCAAACAAATACATGGTCTCAGCGATATGTTAATTGCGGACCTGTTTTTGCGACTATGCTGCACCGCCGACAGTAACCCCCTGCGTCTCTACGTGCTGATGGGGAGCAAATCTAGATGACTGGGACTCATGAGCAAATAAACTGGAGGAAGTTGCAGGAGATGCGGTAGCTGCTACTTGTGAGTCATCTAGTTTAGCCTCCCCCCCCCCCCATCTGCGCCACACGTGACAGCTTGGGGGATACTGTCGGTGGTGAGTTTAATCGGAAGAACACTTTCGCTAACCTATATCGGAGCACGTGGTCTCCCCACCGTGTTGCTATTATCGTTTGTACTGTTGCGTTTCTCGAATCTGTCAACAGACAGTAATACAAGTTTTGCCGCAATGTGTTCGTCAGAGGAAGTTTGCATTTTAAATACGGCTGAGGCCCTGTAAGGGTATTTGTTTGGCTGGCATAATATGGGAACGAAGTTCAGAGGAGAGCTAATAAATAAATATTACAGTACATCGTTATGTCATAATAACATAAAGATGTACTGTATCATTTATTTTTTATTGCTGGGGTCATGAGTCTAGGGTTACGGTTAGCCTAACTGACTCTAACCTTAATAAAAAAGAGTATGGCTATCCTCCGAATAACGGTCGTAAATTATCGAGGCGGAAAATATACCCTAACAGCAAATAAAATGAAGGAAGCTGCAGGAGATACGGTAGCTGCTGCCCGTGAGTCCTAGCCATCTAGTTTAGTGCCAATCCACGCCGCTCATGCGGCGTGGGGGACAGCTTCGGCGGTGGCGGAAGTTCGCAATTCGGAGGTGGCGGAAGTCGCCGGAAGCCCGCATTTTTAGACGACGGAACTGCACAATTGACACGTGACTGAGGCCCTGTTAGGGTATATTTTCTGCCTCAATAATTTACGACCGTTATTCAGAGGATAGCCAAGAGTATTAATATTTATTCAGATGCATTAATTACTAATTACTATTATAACATTAAAAATATAATCATTTATTTTATTATGATGTGAAGTAACAGAAACAATGGATTTACGTCCACTAGGTCCCATAAATAATGTGATGTGAACTCATTCATAACAGACTGGATCCCGGGGATGATTCCTTTAAATGCGCCGTTCCCAATGAGAGTTGCATAATGTCTTATTACTCATACGTGAAGCAAAACAAAAATAGGAATTTGTTGAGGCCCTACAACTGTGAAAGTGAGGTCCTAAGTTGTAGTCTAACTCTAAGTAGTTGGAACTAGCACTGCTAAGTTTTCCCGATTTTTCTGTCACTAATAGGTAATAGTAAGTAATTTCACACCCAAAAATAATTATAAAAGAGTCCTTTCGTTTTCTCAACTGTGTTAAAACTACTATTATAAGTTATAATATAATAATAATATATAACTACGAAAACTAACAACACTGAAAATACCCTTCTTACTTCTCACTTACTCTACTCAGATTAGTTAACTTCCGTCAATTTAAAGAAAAAGAATGCAGCAAAAGTATGATATATAGAATTAAACACCGCTAAAGATAATGGGAAACATTCCCAGAAAACTTGGTAAACGGTACAATACCTCAGGGTTGATCATTTCCGATTTAATACTCCCGGGGTCTATGGGAGCCATGATTCACAACTACAATCTTTCAGCCAAAACGAGGCTACTGCAAAAGGTGCTGATCAGGGTACAGGGTTGCCAGATTTAAAATAAAGTGGGACCTTTCATTTTAAGCCAAACAATTACCGAAAAAAAGTCGGCTCTGTGGCTAAGTCGATGCGAACGCTTCGTAATGCCGAGATTCCGGGTTCGATCCCAGCTGCGGGCCATGCGCCTTACGTTGGTTTCGACAGTGGTGTCAGGGGCTCAGGGGCCGACTGTCTAGAAAGCAGTGGCAAACTACTGGACGTATGCCTAATGAAACCAGGGGCTGTTGGGGTTGGTTCTGCAACGTCCTGTAAAGGATATGCAACTAACTAACCTTATATAAATAGTCAAACTTTGACTTAGGTTAGGGCACCGTGAAAACATTTTAATTAAAAAGTTTGGGAAATACCGCTCTAGATTAAATTCTTCACTGTCATACTCACTGGAACAAGTGGACGACAGTAAACCTTTTCAGATGTAAAATCTATTTTTGCTGTTGTTGTTGCTGTATGGGTTTCTTGGATTTTATTTGTGAGTGTTGATCCAATTTCATTACCATAAAGAAGAGTGCGAAGAACACCAACCTAATAGCCAATAGCCCCCCCCCCCCCTCCACCCCTTTCTATTCGTCAGCTTTCTGATCTTCCTAACTCTTATGGCTAAGCTGCTCATCATTGTTGCTGCTTTACCTAACCTGATGTTGATTATTTGGTCGAGCAATAGTTTGTTATTCACTGTTGATCTAAAAAAGGTAAAAGGATCAACTGTCTACAGCTGTTCACCATCAGTGTGGGTTGTAGGTCTATCATTAACACCTTGCACCATGTTTCTCTTCTTTTAGCTGATTTGTAGTCCGAATTTGCAGCATGCATGAGTGAGCAAACACAGAAAGTGAACATTGAAAATCCTACTGTGATGTGGATGGCAACTGATGCATCATCTGCAAACAGCAGTTCTCTGACTAGTACCTTCCGTATCCTGGTTTTGCATTCAGCCTACGAGCATTGTATACTCTGTTTTCAAAGGGAGAACGGATGAATATACCAACCTCCAGATCTCGGAAGGCATATCTTAAAAAAAGTGAAAAGTAAAAGTATATTCCAAAGAGGATAGGACCAAGTACACATCCCTGCTTTACTCTATTGTAGATTACACATCCCTGCTTCACTCTATTGTTGATTACACATTCCTGCGATGTCACATGGTCAAAGTTGATTGTACATTTCACACCTGTGTGTAAGGACACAATAATGTTCAGTAGAATAGGTGGGTACCCAGCCTTTTTTGAGCGTTTTGAACAGACCTTTCCGACTGACTAAATCAAACTGTCCATGGCTTTAAATGCTCTTTTATTGTTTATTTTGAGTGACCATGTTTCACACTGGTAGCATAGAGTGGGAATGAATATGTTGTGCTCGTTTCTTTGTACTGATCGGGATAGTCATATGTATGAGAGAGAGAGAGAGAGAGAGAGAGAGAGAGAGAGAGAGAGAGAGAGAGAGAGAGAGAGATGGGCTAACTGTCACAGTATTTATTTATATTACTTCACCTGATGCTAATTTCTTCATCCAGTTTTCAATTTTCGAAAAAAAATATGATGTCAGTAGTTTCTACTCCGCGGTAGAGGACGGTAAACAACACTGCTGTGTGGCTGTCACATATCACTCCTGTCGCGTGCCTAATGTAAGGATTCCTCCTTCAGAACCAACAGCACTCAGAGATAATTATGTTGAGTCGTTTGGCTCGTATTGGTCTAAGGGATTCCCCGTGGCCAATATACGCTCAACTTATCTCTGGAGTAGGGCAACTCAAGTATTGGCACTACAAAATATATCAGTATATGAATACAATATTTCTAGGCACACTTGGCTGGACACCCCCACTACTTACTAAAGAAAGCCCCCAGGTTATGATAAGTCATTATCATAACCATGTTAACACATATAATGAAGATACATACACATACAACTGCTAAACACTTAAGAAGATGACATAGAGAAACCTAAGTCAGCCATGAAAATGAATGCATGTATTTAGTATAATATCTGTACATATAATATTGAAGTGAATTCCAGCTATCAGTGAAAGAATCTCAGCAACTAATGTCTAGATCCCAAGGAAACTATACAGACAGCCGGTCCTGGAGGTGACTATATGTCATCATTGGAAACAAATGAGCTGTGAGGAAAACAACAGCACATGAAGCATCAGACTTAGCTTCTATCCTTTTTGTCTATGATGCCTCCTTCAGCTCCGGATGATTCGACTGTCTTTGATTCTGGAAATTCTGCTCCACTGGATCAAATAGTCAGAGAGTACCTCACCATAGAGGACACAATACTGCACTGGTACTTAGCAAGTCTCTATCACAAAATAGGATACACATTGTTTTTGAGCTACCCTAAGCTCTAGCACTGGTAGGCTGTTTGAGGTACCATCTCCCACATGTTGGAGATGTCAGGAACTTTCACAGGTGTTAGCTGGTGGGTACAGTTAGTTTAGGGTTGTTTGATTGGTTGATGGGTGTTGGTTGATTGGTTGATGGGTGTTGGTTGGACTGTGAAACTTCTGCCAGCTCCTCACAAAAGATACATCCTGTCAAGAAAATAACTCAACATTAGTCATCACCAAGAGGGTAACATCTTGACAGGAAAGACAGAATAAGCATCAGTCATCAACCCCCATCTGCTGACTCCCCCCTGCTCTCCTGTTTCATTCCTCAGATTGCCTCTCCAGACCAAGAGACATAAGTCTCCTATATTCATCTGTCTGTTTAGTGCAAGAGAAGGCAAGTCAGATATACAGTGGAGATAGATAAAGTGTTCTAACACATATATCACTCTCTCTCCCTCCCCCCCCCCCCTCCCTCTGCACACAGACACCAATATTTACTGT
The DNA here is from genome assembly GCA_905116865.2 of Candidula unifasciata. NCBI lineage: Eukaryota > Metazoa > Mollusca > Gastropoda > Stylommatophora > Geomitridae > Candidula > Candidula unifasciata. Next base: position 226,935 of record CAJHNH020008438.1, on the reverse strand, counting down.
CAGTACCTGCCTGCCCCAGATTTCCCAACGCTCGCCTTAGCATTCATTGATCTGGGTCCAACACACACATACTTTGGTCAACAAAGTCCTGACCTAATTCTGTCCCCATTTGGTATGCACAACTTCTCTAGTTAGTTTAAAACGTACATACTTGTAAGGGTATTAAGTTTTACCAGTATGGGTGGTTTATTGAGGGCATAAGCTATTTAGTCTGTACAGGGGAAGATCTACGTTCGAATCCGCTTCTCTAGCGATCAAGAACGGTCGAACTAAGTGTGATCACACAGCCGATACTGATCTCTCTACAGTAGTGACTACTTTACAGACATCATTTTAGGTACTCGTAAACTATAAGTAACTTACCCAAGCATATGTAAAAACTGAGACATTCCAGATTGCCTTGAAAAATGAAATAATACAGGCATAGATTGACACGTCTGGACGCTAGGAAGCTGGCAAAGAGAATAGCGTCACGTAGACACTTCAGGCGTTGGTGCAAAAAGAAGTCCCTAGTATACATGAGCAAGAAGTAAATCGGTTTCCACGAAACCTCAAATAACTCCCTTCATATATATCGAAGATATATACATTTAAAAGTGGAGTTTAGTTAAAGTAACCAGAAAAGGTAGACATAATAATGTTGTCCAATAAAGGCCTAGATATATAGATATAAGGGACTATATATTTCTGGGCGAGTCCAAGTTTGAATTTTGTGCAGATTACAGGTAAGACAGGTTATCAGCCTTACAGACCGATGCGTAATGGCTATCATTTCACGACAGTGGCCAACGCAGCTATGGGGACTGAGTATACGCCAGGATAAGTGAACACCTCTGGGGTGCCCTCTGCTGTTAGCAGGAGCATCACAGAGCAGGGCACTCACTTGCCCTAGCAATCGAAAAGGTTGCTGAAGGCTGAGGACATAGTCTAAAGCAATTTGGATGTGGAAAGCAAAGGGAAACTACCACATTACTGTCCCACAACAAGAAACTCATCATGGAAGCCAAAAATATTTGAACATAAAGGAAGATTGGCTAATAAACAGCATCCTTTCTCGAAAACTGAAATACTTTGGTCATATCAAGCGCCACGAAGGATTGAAAAATTATAGCAGAAGGCATTGCTATCTGTCTCTTTTTGGGTCTCTTTCTGTAGTTATCTGTCTCTCTCTCTGTGTCTCTGTCTGTCTCTCTGTATATCTCTGTATCTATGTCTTTCTCTGTATCTCTGTCTCTCTCTGTCGTTATCTGTCTCTCTCTTCTTGCTGTCTTTCTCTGTATCCCTGTCTCTCTCTCTGTGTCTCTATTTGTGTTCCTCTCTCTGTGGCTATGACGCCTCTCTCCGCCTCTTTCTGGCCCTGTCTCTATCTATGTCTCTCTCTATCTCTGCCTCTCTGCCCTTCTCCACTATGTGTGTGTTTGCGTGTGTGAGAGAGATATCGCTCTATTTTCAGATTAATTTTTAATATTTTAGGGCATTGTTTGTTGCTGTTTATTGTATATTCAAGTTAGGGCGGTACCGAATATTCGCTTCGTATTCGCTTCGGGGCCGAATAGTGGACCAAATAACTATTCGGTATTCGGCCGAATAGTTGCGGTCGGGCCGAATACGAATAGTGGTTACCTCACAAACGTTTCTGGACTGGTGAAAAAAAAAACATCAAGACTTCCCACCTTGGTTTATACTGTGAAGCGTTATCTTTGTGCACCACCTACGAGCGTACCAAGTGCCCCTTTATTTCCATCTTGCATGTGTTGCGAGTATAGTGTTTTTAGGTATGTTGCTGTAGAAACAAAATGCAAAACTTAAAAATGTAAGAGGGGCAGAAAAGCAAGTGTTGTCGGCTTGATTTCTTTGAGTGGAGTGTCCTCTTCGTTGATTCTTTGAAGTAACGGGAGTTCGTCATCATTTATGGGTGTCGTATTTGTTCTTTCGTCGTCTCGTGGAAACGGCAGCGGCTGAATGTTTTGATCGACGTTCGGTTTCTTGATTGTCTTTGTTGTTTGATCTTCTGGCGTTGGCCGCCCGGCGTCTGGTTTCGTGAGCTCGCGGGGGGGGGGGGGGGGGGGGGGGGCTGGGCGATTTGTAAGGACGGCATTGTTTTCTTCGTCGGTGTTATTTTTGTTTTTGATGTTTCGCCTTGCGAGTTTTCATTTTGACTCTCTGTATTTGTCGTATTCTCCTGTTTAGTACAGCTGGAAATACCTTCAGTGAGACAAAAAGCTGGCCTAATGCTGACAACATGGAACGAAGGTTTTTTATGGAGGTGTGTCAGCACACGAACTAATACGTGCTGCAGGAGATCGCAGATTGTGGCGAGGCATAATCGCTCATGCCAGCCGGCAAAGCACATGATGATGATGATTCACTATTCGTATTCGTATTCGGCCGAATAGTTGGTCCAGCTATTCGTATTCGGCCGAATAGTGAAAATCACTATTCGGTACAGCCCTAATTTAAATCCCCGCATGTGTTCCGGACTCCATTGTGGTAAAATCAATAACACACCCACTGCTACCCACAAACTCATATAGAAAGAGTCGATTTATTGGAAGCTTTCTTCGAAGTCAGAGTACGTCTGCCCGAGCAGCAAGGATTAACCACCTGAACACAGATAAGCTATTAAAACAGATGTACGCGCAGTACCCAGACCCTGGCACAAAGTAAAGTATGTAAAGGACGCTTTTCAACGCCTTTCAGGCGTTTTGGGTAAATAGGACTAGACCTATATTTTATAGACCAACGGATTGCACCTGGTACCCACTCATGGCTGGGTCAACATGGGACTCAAGGTCATTTTTGAAAAAAGTCCTACTCCGCCAGGGAGCGAACCCACGACTCCTCTCCCCCCCCCCTTCCGGCATAAAGCCAAAGTTAAAATGGACGAACTTCCCCGTGTGGGTTCTGGGGCCCTATTATAGGGAAAACAAGAATAGAACCACTGCCTGCCCAAAAGCATGTCGTAAGAGTCGACTGACTGGAAGCTTCCTTCGAAGTCGGAGTGCATCTGCCTGAGAGGCAAGGAACCAGCAGTCTGCACAAAAATGAGTCAGATCTGTAAAACGGACGCACACGCAACACTCATGTTTTGGAATAGGACTGCAGTCCATAAGTGGATGAACAACCAGAACTTTCCTCCAGAGTTTACAGCTAGCTGGTGACCGCGAAGAAGAAGAAGAAGAAAATGGACGAACTGCAACGACACGACTTTTCACTGGAGCTTACAGCCGGTTCACAATGAAGAAGAAGTGAAAGTTTTGTTGAAGATGGTTTCGGGTTGCAGGCGATTTGGCAACAGACCGTCCTGCGTGGGTGTTGACAATTGCATCGAGATACGTCTGTTTAGAAAGCTTGGCAAACTACTAAGCGTCAATTTGCCTTTATAAAAAAGCCGACACAGCCTAACAATCCTGTCATTTGTTCTGCAACGTCCCGTAAAGAAAACACAGATAACATTTTTTTTTTTTTACTAGCATGCACTATAGTGATTAGTGATTAGAAAGGATTATCATCACAGCACTCCGGACATATCCATAGGTCCTCCGATCTCCTCCTCAAAAGCTCCACAAGTGTAAAACGACTGATAAAGCCTGTTCTGTGTTGGTTAATGACACGTCTTGTCCCTTTAGTGAAATGTTCATTTCTTGCAGCTCCAGGCTGCACCTCCCATGTCCATTAGTCTAGACAGGGATACGGAGTCATGTCCTTTGGCGTGCTCCTCGGTACGGTAAGTGCAGCGCATAGCATTGATAGCATCACTTCTGTCCAGTACAGGACCAGCCATAGCAGCCGCAGTATCAGCAAGATAGTCTGCACGCTCGTTCCCTTGAACACCCGCATAACCTGGCACGATGAAGGTTAGAGCAGATATTCGTGAAGTGTTTAGTGTCGCAATACATTCTTGCCTGATAAATCTAGCTTGGATTTTTTTTTAAGCTAGCAAGCACAATCCTGACACCAAACACGCAATTTAGAAATTACCATTTTTTATTGTTGCATAAATTAGGAACGCTTCAATAAAGATACAGAAACAGAATTCCGGTGGGGGGAAAAGAAGTTACCATGGCTTTTATTCTGGCTGTGCACAGTACGTGCTCTTTTTTCCATGCGTGTTTTTTTTTTTTTTTTATTTGTTTAAATTCTTTTTTAGCGTTACCTTATTTATAAGACACTGTTTGATGTGTTTTAGTAATTCTATTAAGATAATTTTTGGCAAATACCAACACCTTTTATTTAGATGCATTGTGAAGGGTAATGGCATTCTTTTTTGATGTACTCTGAGTACTTGCACCTTATAATTTAGATAGCTTTTGGGAAATACTTCTATTTGGATACACTGTCTTAAATATACTCTGTGGGATTATTTGAACCTTACTATTTAGATAATTCTAGGAAGTAGCCGCAGCTTCTATTTCGATGAATTGTGAAGTTTACATAAACCCCTTATTTAATATACTCTTGGAGAGCACTTGCATCTTGCTGTTTATATCATTTGCAGAAAGTAAAAGCGCGTTTCTGTTTAGACAATTTGTAGGGTGTACCGACCCCTCCATTTTAGACACCCTATGGTGATTACCGGCACTTAATGAGAGAGGGGAGAAGAGTTTAGTATACTGTGTGAGGAGTACCGGTACCTTTGTTTGGGTACTGTGTGAGGAGTACCGGTACCTTTGTTTGGGTACTGTGTGAGGAGTACCGGCTTCTTTGTTTGGACACTGTGTGAGGAGTACCGGGTTCTTTGTTTGGATACTGTGTGAGGAGTACCGGCTTCTTTGTTTGGGTACTGTGTGAGGAGTACCGGCTTCTTTGTTTGGACACTGTGTGAGGAGTACCGGGTTCTTTGTTTGGATACTGTGTGAGGAGTACCGGCTTCTTTGTTTGGGTACTGTGTGAATAGTACCAGCACTTTTGTTTGGATACTGTGTGAGGAGTACCGGCTCTTCAAAATATACGTTGTGGACAATACCATATTCTTTTACTTAGATGCTGTGTTGACTACTTTAGACATCCTCATTAAGATACTTTATGAGCAGTACTAGCACCCTTTTTTAAATAAACAGTCTGTGGGAGACAGTAGCAGGTAAGGATTTAGACACTGTGAAGATTACTGATATTTTTTTGTTAAGGACTTAAAGCTTACAGCAATGTTTCTCTAGATAGGAATTAGCACGAGGACATTTAGAGAGAAAAGATGTCTAGAAAATACGGTTCCTTGTTCCAGGGATGTCTTGCAACAAATCTTCCAGTCATCTCAACGAGGACAGTAGGGCGAGCTTCTCTCACACTGCTTCGATACTGGGTCGTACACCAATACCGATTTACCTTGGTGGTTTGACGCGCAGTTGCTGATGATAGATCAGAAAAAGAAAAATCGGTTTGAAATGAGTGTATCTGCTGCTAGAATATTCAACTAAAGTAAATTGAGGGGCCCTTTTTAACCACTTCAGACCCCCCCCCCCCTCCCCCTGTGGCTTTCAGGGCCCTATTGTGGAGAAAAACAAGAATAAACACACTGCCTTCCTAACAAGCGTGTCGTAGGAGTCGACTAATTGTGCCCTTTTTTCGGAGTCGGAGTGCTTTCAAATTTGAAGTGCATCTGCCTCAAATGCAAGGAACCATCAGTCTGCATACAAATAAGCAAGATCTGTAAAAAGGACGCGCACGCAATGTTCAGGTCCTGGAACAAAGCCAAAGTGCAGGCATGGACGAACAGCCATGTCTTTCCGCAATTGTATACAGCTGTTAAACGCATACAAACAACTCCTTCAGGCGCATTGGGCGGATAGGGTTGGACCTCTGTTGGTGATCGATCAGTCGGCACTTGGTGGGTGATATGATCAACATCCCGCTGTCTAACTTTACTCCAAGGATTGCGCCAGGTACCCACACTGGGTTGACCTGGCAGCCCAGGTCATTTCTGAAGAACCCCAGACCTTTTGATCTGCAAGCCAGCGTCTAAGCAATAGACCACGGCGACTCCCATTGGGAATATAATGCTCTCCGTATAGTTTTTAGAGCAATCGGCACTAGGTGCGTGATGTGGTAAACATCGTGCCGGCCGCCTTTACTTTTAAGGACGTTACCTAAACCAAAGGTCTTCAGTTTCGGGGGGGGGGGGGGGGGCTGTTATATTGAGCATTTTTGTTCCAGTTTAATTACAAAAAAATATGTTTAACTATTTTAAAAACAAAAAGCCAATGATGTTGTTAATTCCATGAGCAGTTTGCACAGCTACCGTTCAACAGCTAATTAGCATGCTCGTCTGTGCCTTTAAATATACTTGTAGATTAGGCAGTGGGATGAGTGGTCTCGAGGTATGGTGTCTGCCTCGAGTGCTAGAGGTTCCGGGTTCAATCCCCGGTAATGGCTGGAATTTATTTCATGTGTACTTGGACTTCTAAAAATGCCTCTAGTTTCTGGGTAGTGGGAGCAGACGCCCGTGTGTATTGTTGCACATGTAAAAAAAAAATTCATAAGCTGTTGGAAATCGAAAAAGGTAGCTTAAAGGCGCTGCACAAGTAACAATTTGGAGTTAAAAATCTACGCAAAGTATTTCAGGATCCTTGCTGGTGCTACAGAACCTGTGCACTGTGCTGAGCTTCTTCGGACTCATACTTGAGTTAGAAGAAGAACGGAGCACTTATGGGTTACTACCCGTGTGCCATGATGTTGATTCCTTGTTAAAAACCTCAAACCTTAATAGATTAGGAACACATTGCTCCCTTTTGAGAGATACAGTTTTGTTATTTGCGAGTGGGGAGTTGGCATGTGGACAGTTTTGTCATGTATTCTAGAGGGAAAACAAATACTTTTTACAATAACTATGGAGCCACTGTGGCGCAGTGAGTAAACGATTGCTTGCAGACCCATCTGTTTTGTTTTTCCAATCCGCACAGGGAAAGAGTTAATGTTTAAATGGTCTGGAAAACCAGGTCAACAAAGTCTTCAAATTGTGCCCTGAAATATTATGAGAAGTCAAGATGGCTTGCTTTGTCGGAGGTATGTTTACGGAGGATGGCAGAATCGATAGACAGATAGAAGCCAGAGTACAGAAGATAAACGCTGTCACCGACCAAGTAGCCGCACTGCCTTCAGCAAGACATGAAATGATTGATAGCAACGTTATCCTTACTCCGTGCTGCCATTGCCAAAAATGGAAAAATGAATAACGCACTTGAACAGAAAGTAACTACCTGCGAAATGCGCTGTGCTCGTAAGGTCACTATCAGAACAAGAAAGACAGTGTTACTAATGCCAGAATTAAAGAGAAAGTTGGAAAAATACTGTGAATTATATTGAGAGGTAAAACATTAAATGCCGATTTTTTGTTTGTTTGTTCAATTCTGACCAGACGAGCAAACAGGTTTGATTCTTTGATGTTCCATGAAATCACATGGTACTGTCCCGACCACCCTTCTTAGTTCATCTTTACACACACTCTCTCTCTTCTCGTTTTTCAGGCTGCATTTCTTATACATCTCATCTCACATGAGGTAATTCTGCGTTTTAATGAACTATCCGTGTCTAGCATTGATTGCCCAAGCTGGTCAGTCAGTCAGGTGCCGTCTCCACAATGAAAGTTGGCTGCAATGGATCTCCAACAAGCCCTGTCTCTTGCCCTTGATGTACGTTCACTCATACTGCTGTTCGTCCATCTCTTGATGTTATCCTCCCACGTGTAACGCTGTCTGCCATTTGCTCGCCTACCTTGAACCTTTCCCTCTAGGATGATCTTTACAATACTGTTATGTCTTTTAATGTGGCCAAAATATTTCACTTGTCTCTTTTTTATTTCACCTAGCAACTCTCTTTTCATTCCCAATTTCCTCAGTACCTCTGTATTTGATAGCTTTTGTTTCCATGAAATACGACCTAATCTTCTGTATATCCACATCTCCAAAGAATTGATACGATTTTCCAGTTGTTTGTTCATTGTCCATGTCTCTGTGCCATACAGTAAGGTTGAGAATACATAACATTTGACAATTCTAATTTTTAATGTATTGCTTATTTCTCTTGATGTGAGTAACTTTTGCATGTTGTTGAAAATGTTTTTGGCCATCCCTTTTCTTTTCTTGACTTCTGTTTTACTTCTGCCGTCACATGTTATTACTAGTCCAAGATATAAGAAATTTTTAACTTGTTCCAATTTCACCCCGTTCAGTGTGATATTCATTGTTAGCTGATTATTTTCTTCGCTAAATATCATGGTTTTTGTCTTTTTCAAATTTATATCTAATCCAAATTCTGCACTCCTTCTGTTTACTTGCTCCACTAGGTCTTGCAACCCCTGCTCACTCTCTGCTAGCAACACTGTGTCGTCAGCATATCTCAGATTGTTTATTATTCTACCATTGATGTGCAGTGCTGGTAATTCTACAATTTCTGTTAAAATGGTTTCTGTACATAAGTTGAAAAGGCTAGGCGACAGCACACATCCTTGTCTTACTCCTCTCTTGATCTCTATCTGGGGTGAGCAGATGTTGTCATATCTTACTGTTGCTTCTTGCTCCCAGGATAAGATGTTGTCATATCTTACTGTTGCTTCTTGCTCCCAGGATAAGTTTCTTATAAGCTGGTACACAGCGCGTTTTCAGATTCTTCTTTGCGTGCACGTGATGATACTGGTATTTTGATGGCTCAAAAGTGACAGTCAAGATGACTAGACAGCACGTCTGCCATTTAACACAATGGCATTAAACTGGGATCCACAGAGAGCAATGTTATTCTTATACATCGGTAACAGAACCAGAAGTCGACCAGGCAACATATGGAACGAATAAATATCAGAAACGTTGAAAAGCAGTATATCCGAATCGAACAGAAGGAACAATCCCAGAGATGTTTTCTTATCCTGAAGCCGTGAGGCACTCCGAGAGTAGAGAAAAGAAAGAAGAAGAAAAATGGGGCTTTTCGGTAATTTATGTCCCCGTATGGGTTCCGGGGCCCTATTGTAGGGAAAACAAAAATAGACCCACTGCCTCCCCAAAAGCATGTCGTAAAAATCAGCTAATTAGGAGCTTCTTTTGAAGTCGGAGTGCATCTGCCTGAAAGGCAAGGAACCAGCAGTCTGCATACAAATGAGTCAGATCCGTGAAACTGATGCACACGCAACACTCAGGTTTTGGAACACGACTGCAGTCTAAAAGTGGACGAACAAGCAAAACATTCCGCCAGAGTTTACAGCTGGTGAACCCGAAGAAGAAGAAAATAATTTTCAATATTCTAGCAATTGTGCTCTCAGATTTTTTAGTGTAAGTCATAAAGAACAAACTAGAGAGCCCACATGAACATGTTATACAATAGAAAACTCACTTGAAGTAAGTCAGGTAGTTGGAACAGGTAACAAACTGGCCTTTCAGACAATCGGGAAAGCAAAGGGGGTAGTCTCCGTTCTGCTTTCCTTTACATGCGTTGTTTGAACGTCGAACACAGCCTGGATGGAGATAAAAGGAAATTTAAAGTATATATACATAATACTTACATAACATACGTACATGCATACATACACGAACATATATTTGTACACACGTACACACATACATATAGACAAACATGCATACATACATACGTACACACACACATATATATGTATATATATATATATATATATATATATATATATATATATATATATATAAATATATATATATATATATATGTATAAACATATATTCATACATACATGCGTGCATTTGTACTTACTTACATACATACATACATATATACATACATTACATACATTACATAAAAACATAAAGTACATACATTACATACATACATACATACATTACATACATACATTACATACATACATACATACATACATACATACATACATACATACATACATACATACATACATACATACATACATACATACATACATACATACATACATACATACATGCATGCATACATACATACATACATACATACATTACTTACATACATACATTACTTACATACACACATACATACACACATACATACATACACGCACACACACACACACACACACACACGCACGCACGCACGCAGACAGACAGACAGACAGACAGACAGACAGACAGACAGACAGACAGACAGACAGACAGACAGACAGACAGACAGACAGACAGACAGACAGACAGGCATGCATGCATGCATGCATGCATGCATGCATGCATACATACATACATACATGAATTTATACATACATACATACATACATACATACATGAATTTATACATACATACATACATACATACATACATACATACATACATACATACATACATACATACATACATACATACATACATACATACATACATACATACATACATACATACATACATACATACATACATACATGAATTTAGACATGCTTACGCAAATACATATATACCTACATATATTAATCGAGGGAAAACCCTGGCATATGCTTCAACAATATCTAGTTTGTGAGTGAGAGAAGGGACTGTCATGGCAGCCTTCCGCTTGCTTGAGAAGCAGCTGTGCACGCATTTCATGATGTAACTATCTCACAGAGCATGTTAAGAAAAGGCCGAGATATGATTACTCCGTGCAGAGCGGCAAGTATCGCTTCAGAGGTCCCGTGTAAGTAGCTTGCATTGGATATTTGGTCCAGGTCACGATGTTGTATTTGGAAACCAACAGATAGGTATAGTGGCATACTGGTATAGCTACTAAAGATTATTTCAGCGATGGACATGGAGCGGAAAATGTTGTTCACACTTCACCCCCACCTAATCATCTCAGTGACTGATTATGGACTTGGGTTAGTCAGTGTCTCGAAGAGTCAGCTGGAGAAACCGGACCGCATACAGAATGAAGCTATGCAGCTAATTCTTGGATATACAAGAGATACGCCGATTATATGCATGCTACACATGTGCTGTTTGTACAACACTTGGTGGTAAACTGATCCAAATCAAGCTAGAAGGAGTGAACAATATGACGGCAAAAAAGAAGAGAATGGTGTAGCTAACGGTGTCGTGAATAGTATGATATAATCACGCATTTAGAGCTGTAGGAGAAAACTAAACAAGTTCCAGTTGACCGTGGAGTGAAATATTACTAGAATGTCTTTTTTACTGGAACCCACCGGGACATAGAAATAATAGAAGACAAGATAATACATGGAAAAGAGAGTGAAAAAAGATGGAGAAGGTATGCGAAGGATAGAACGACGAGTTGGTTGAGGGCCTGTGCTCCATCAGGGATTAAAACAATGGAAGAAGAAGAGGAGTGTCCGGAAATTCAACATTTAATGAAAAGTGGAGACGGACATAAAATAAGAATAATAAATGTTTTCGGAATTTGAGCTATGTGCTTACCACTGAAGATGGAAACGGCACACCCCAAAGTCAGTTGCAAACTTATCATTACTAATTTTGAGCCATCTGTACATTGATTACCTGGATAAGGAGCTGGTTTATCAGCTCTTTTTGTGGTGTCTTCCTGGGCTTCAGCGTACGGTGCAGTTGTAGTCCTAGATGTAGTAGAGGCTGTTGTTTTCGTCAATCTTCCACTTATATCGTTAACGAGACAAGCCAACTTGATTTTGCCCAAAAACAATCGAACAGTTTGCTCAAGTTGGTAAATTTGAGGCCCTTTCAGGGTTCTAGGATCAATTCCAAGTCTGCCAAAGAGGAATGCCAAATAATCTGCAACTATTGGGCAGGTAAGACTGAGGGCGTCAGTAACATAGGGTTTCACTTGGTTTCTGCAATACACCTTGGTGTCTGTGGCTTGATGTTAAAAAGAAAGAAACAATACGATGTAGAACGCTATGCAAAATTGGTGACCAATGTAGTTTATATATACACACTCACACACACACACTCATATATATATATATATATATATATATATATATATATATATATATATATATGTGTGTGTGTGTGTGTGTGTGTGTAAACACAATATAACGGTTTCAATGTCTAAGCTACTTAATTTAGTATTTGGTGCAACACTGTGAGCTGTAGTTCTCATATGGAATGCCTTTCTTTTGTGCAGCGGTTGTGTTTTGCTATCCAGTATAGCAGGTAGCCGGTTTATATATCCGCTGGCGAAATACCTTATACAAAAAATTTGCGTGTGTATAGCTAACTTAACGTGCTCGACTACTATTGCTGCAACAACAACAACAACTACTACTACTACTACTACAACTACTACTACGACAACCACCACCACCACTGCTACAGAAATATATGCGTGTGTATTGCTCGGCTACATAGTTAACATTTGATTAGGTCTTTTAGCCTCTGTAGAGTGTAAAATAATTGACAAGCTTTTGGTGCAACAGACGCAAAGAACTTATAGCCACAATTGTATAGACTTGCATCCATCTAGTCATAAACGTTTGGGCTACATGCGGACCTCAGTCATAGACTTTGGAATTGCATGCGGACCTCAGTCATAGACTTTGCGGCTACAATCATTGATGCAGATAATGGGAACTTTCGAGGTCAAATATTACAGAAAGTTTCTTTATGTATCATGACTGAGTGATTGATTAGTTGACTGATTGATTGGCACCTTTTCGTCTTTTCAGACGAGAGTGTTATATTGCTTAATAAGGAGGCATGGGAGTCACAGCCCATGGCGATGGCGAGAGTGAATAGCAAGACCCGCCTTCGTTAAGAAAAGTCTTCCACAGTTATTGCATTAGATCTCGGGACCGTTGTTGTCAACAGTTTTGTTTAGTGCGTGTTCTCTCAGACGCTCAGCTCTCATCCTTTCTTTTCCCCGTCTTTCTCATTCCCTTCCTGATGTGCCCTTTCCACACAACACAGCCAGTGGCATTTTTTTTCCATCGCGAGTCCACTTCAATACTTGTATCATTCATGTCCCGCTTGCACACATCTTTATGCCGTAGTAAATGTCGGCCTCGACATCTTCTACCCGTCTTTAGTTCACTATAAAAGATGTCCTCGTTGACAGCCATCCTCCATTCTTCAGGTGTGACCCAGCCATCTGAGTCATAGTAGACTGAGCATTGAGAAGATTGTTGTAGCGCCTGCTCTTTCCAATACCTCAGTGTCTGTGATCTTATGTGTTGTAATGGTAATGATGATACTAATGATTATGGTTACTGTATTAATAGTGACAGGGATAATCATCTTTACAATGATGATTATGCAAGAGAAAACGACACTGGCGATGGTGTAGATGATGACAATGACGATGATGATAATAATAATGATGATGACTAGGATGATTGTAATAAAAACAACGAAGAAAGTGTTTAAAAATAAATGATTACGACTTTATGATGACGATAGTGATGATGATGACGAAGATGATGATGATGATCTGACGATGAGGAAGAGGTGGATATTATTGATACACAAACATAACACTGTACAACAAAGTACACATACCAGTTCCGGTCCTGATAGACAGATCCTTAATTACTGAGTCCGCAAGCCTGTCTAGAAGATTCAGAAGCAAGTTCACGAAGATACTCAACAGGTCATCATTGCAGGCGGATCCAGCACCCCGGCCTAGCAGTTCTCTGAAAGGAGTTCCTGTGTTGCTCAGGTCGACGATGAGGAGTGGATTACTACGCAGGCTGAGATCCACAAGGATTATGCATTGAATGAAGACCTTTCTGTCAGCACACGTGCAGGCACTTTTTTGAAATGTCAAAAAACAGAATTGCAATGTTGGCGGTGTCTTGGTGGTGGAGGATGTTGTTTCCACTGCTGTACTTGGAATGGTTGGGGTTTGTGTCGTTACTTGCGTTGTTGTTGTCGTCAGCCTTCCAGCAATGTTGTTAGTGTCGCAAACCAAATTGATGTTTCTCAGAAAGAGTTGAACAACACTCTCTAGTAGGTTAATCTGCGAACTTGTGAGAGTTTCAGGATAGATTCCCTGTCTGCCTGTTATGCACTCCAGATAGTCTGCAACTATTGGGCAGGTGAGACTGAGGCCGTCAGCAACATCTCGTTTCACTTGGTTTCTGCAATACGTCTTGGTGTCTCGGGCTTGAGATTAAACAGAAAGAACAAAACGTGAGTTAGCAATGTAAAGTAGAAGCGTACTCACCATTGATTTTATATATATATACATGTGTGTATAAGGAGAAAGCTGGATTACATAGTGACAGTAGGAAAGTTGGAGAGAAAGAGAGTCAAAGGGAGACAGAGCAAGAAGATGCTGGCCAGTTTAACATCATGACATGGAGTTTCATCAGTGTCAGAGTTGACTGAAAGAACAAGAGACTAAAAGTTGTGGATATACATGACTTCAATCGCTGCACGTCATAGCGTTTAAGAAGAAGAATATGAGCAATGTTACGGACAGGTAAAAAGATCTAATGGTCTTTCAAAATCAATACTACAGGGCTCAGCAGAGGGAAGGAGGCTAACAGGTAGACCAAGAAAGACCTGGATACAGAGCTTTACTAACTGGACAGGCCTTAGACATGCAAAAAATAAAGGCCATTGCAACTGACCGTGAAAGTTGGAGGAAGCTGATCAGACGGTCAAAAGTAGCTGGTGACCCAACGACAGGCTATACAGCGTTGTAGGTTGTTGTGATGAGTGTATATATATATATATAAGTGGCTATTAATATTCTTTTTTTGTATCATGACTGAGTGATTGATTAGTTGACTGATTGACTGGCACATTTTCGTCTTGTCAGACGATAGCGTTGTATTGCGCTATGAGGATGCATGGGACTCAACAGCCCATGGCGATGGCGATTGAGACTAGCAAGACCTGCCTATGTTAAGAAATGTCTTGCACAGTTATAGCATGAGATTTCAGGACCGTTGTTGTCAACATTTGTGTTTAGTGTGTGTTCTCTCAGACGCTCAGCTCTCATCCTTTCTGCAGTCATTTCTTCCTTCACTCTCATTCCCTTCCCGATGTGCCCCTGCCACACAATACGGTCCGTGGATCCCCCCCCCCCCTGCGTGTCCACCTCAATACCTGTATCATTCATGTCCCTCTTGCACACACCTTTATGCCGTAAATGTCGGCCTCGACATCTTCTACCCGTCTTTAGTTCACCATAAAAGATGTCCTCGTTGACTGCCATCCTCCATTCTCCAGGTGTGACACAGCCATCTGAGCCTTAATAGACTGAGCATTGAGAAGACTGTTGTGGTACCTGCACTTTCCAATACCTCAGTGTCTGTGAGCGTATGTGTTATAATGGTAACGATGATACTAATAATTATGGTTACTGTAACAATAGTGACAGTGATAATCATCTTTACGACGATGATTATGCAAGACAAAATGACACCTGTGATGGTGTAGATGATGACAATGACGATGATGATGATAATGATGATGACTAGGATGATTGTAATAATAACAACGAAGAAAATGAAAAAAAAAATTATTACGACTTTATGATGACGATAGTGATGATGATGACGATGATGATGATGATCTGACGATGAGGAAGAGGTGGATAATATTGATACACAAACATAACATTGTACAACAAAGTACACATACCAGTTCCGGTCCTGATAGACAGATCCTTAATTACTGAGTCCGCAAGACTGTCTAGAAGATTCAGAAGGAAGTTCACGAAGATGCTCAACAGGTCATCATTGCAGGCTGATCCAGAACCCCGGCCTAGCAGTTCTCTGAAAGTAGTTCCTGTGTTGCTCAGGTCGACGATGAGGAGTGGATTACTACGCAGGCTGAGATCCACAAGGATTATGCATTGAATGAAGACCTTTCTGTCAGCACACGTGCATGCACTTTTTTGAAATGTCAAAAAACAGAATTGCAATGTTGGCGGTGTCTTGGTGGTGGAGGATGTTGTTTCCACTGCTGTACTTGGAATGGTTGGGGTTTGTGTCGTTACTTGCGTTGTTGTTGTCGTCAGCCTTCCAGCAATGTTGTTAGTGTCGCAAACCAAATTGATGTTTCTCAGAAAGAGTTGAACAATACTCTCAAGTAGGTTAATCTGCGAACTTGTGAGAGTTTCAGGATAGATTCCCTGTCTGCCTATTATGCACTCCAGATAATCTGCAACTATTGGGCAGGTGAGACTGAGGGCGTCAGCAACATCACGTTTCACTTGGTTTCTGCAATACGTCTTGGTGTCTCGGGCTTGAGATTGAATAGAAAGAACAAAACGTGAGTTAGCAATGTAAAGTAGAAGCGTACGCACCATTGATTTTATATATATACATGTATGTATAAGGAGAAAGCTGGATTACATAGTGACAGTAGGAAAGTTGGAGAGAAAGAGAGTCAAAGGGAGACAGAGCAAGAAGATGCTGGTCAGTTTAACATCAAGGCGTGGAGGTTCATCAGTGTCAGAGTTGACTGGAAGTACAAAAGACCAAAGGTTGTGGATATACATGACTACCATCGACGCACGTCATAGAGTTTGAGAATAAGAATATGTGCAATGTTACGAACATGCAAAAAGATCTAACGGTCTTTCAAAATCAATACTACAGGGCTCAGCAGAGGGAAGGAGGCGAACAGGCAGACCAAGAAAGACCTGGATACAGAGCTTTACTAAGTGAACAGGCCTTAGAAATGCAAAAAATAAAGATGGAGGAACTGATAGAGATATTAAAATAAGAATACAAAAGGCAAGAGGGGCTTTCATAGCACTAGGGGAATTTGTGGAGGTCAAAAGAAATTAAAAGAAATACTAAACTAAAAATTTGCAATTCTAATGTCAAATCAGTACTATTGTATGGGGCGGAAACATGGAGAACAACCAAGGCAATTACTAATAAATCACAGACATTCATTAACTGGTGCCTGCGCAGAATAGAGGGAATAAAATGGTATGATAGAATAACTAATGTAGAACTTTGGGAGAGAACTAAGCAAGCTCCAGTGGATCAGGAGTTGAGGAAAAGACGCTAGCGTTGGATAGGGCACACACTGAGAAAACAGGAGAACAGCATAACAAGAATGTCTTTGCATTGGAACCCACAGGGGTATTGGAATAAAGGAAGGCCAAAAAACACACGGAGAAGAGAGCTGGAGAATGAGGTTAGAAAGATTGGGAGGACATGGGGAGAGCTCCAGGCAATGGCGAAGGATAGAATGACTTGGCGTGAGTTGGTTGAGGGCCTATGCTTCATTGGGGGATAGTAAGGCAGAAGAAGAAGAAAGAAGAAAGGTCATTGTAATTAACCGTGAAGCTGATTAGACAGTCAAAAGTAGCTGGTGACCCAACGATACGCCATGCGGCGTTGTGGGATGATGCGATGAGTTTATATGTATATATATATATATATATATATATATATATATATATATATATATATATATATATATATATATATATATATATATGGAAGTCGCTATTGTGTAGGGCTAGACTCTCGCCTTTGAAAGGGAAGTTCGTGGGTTCGGATCCTGACTTAGCAGGACTTTTTTTTTTAAAAACTGACATCGCCTCTCAGTTTGACCCAGCCTAGAGTGGATACCAGGTGCAGTCTTTGCAGGTAAAGGATGATGCGGACCCCATCACCTTCAAGTGCAAAATGGTCTATACAATTTAGGTCTAGCCCTATATGCCCAATACCCAGAAAAGGGACCTTTACTTTACTTATATCTATGTGTGTATTTGTATGGGTCGTCTACTGCCAGTATTTTTCCTTCGATTATTTATAGGGTTAAAATTTGATCAGGTCTTTAAATTTGCGTCGATGTGAAACTTTTGATTTGATCTTTGCAGCTTTGAGGACATTCCCGTGAAGCAGTAGTTGATCAACTAGGTCTGCCTGTGGTGACTTTAAATTTGTAAGGAAAGTGTTAAGTAGTAGTAGCATATTTTACCCCACTAGGACATCAGCCAGGCGATAAACACCCGATGACACAAAGTGCCACTATGTGGATGAGGTTCACCCGTGGAGAGGACCGGGAAACCGTGTTCAACCATTTGACCATTGGATTGGATTCTTTACCCCACCAGGACATCACACAAGCGATAAACACCCGATGACACAAAGTGCCACCATGCGGATGAGGATCACCGTGGAGAGGTCCCAGAAACCGCGTTCAGACATTTGGCCATAATGATGACCTGCCTATATTGCGGCCCCTGGCAAAAGCCAGAGTGGGGCTTCAAATAACAAAAAATAACGCCCTAAGAAGGACGAAAACTAGAGTATAATTTGACCATTTTTATAACCGGGCTATGTTGAGGCCCCTAGCAAGAGCCAGGGTGGGGCTTCAAATTAACCGAAAATTGCATACTTTAAGAACTGGTTATGATAGTGTAAGTAATAGTAGTAGTAGTACTTTTTACCCCACTATGACATCACTCCAGCGATAAACACCCAATGCCACAAAGTGCCACCATGTGGATGAGGATCACCCTTGGAGAGGTCCCGGAAACCGCGTTCAGCCATTAGACCATATTTATGGCCGGGCTAGATTGCGGCCCCTGACAAGAGCTAGGGTATGGCTTCAAAAAAAACCAAAATTTGCATCCCTCAAGGGGATGACTAGTAACAAAGAACTAATAGCCAACACCACTAGGATATTCTTCTGTTCTGTTGCCAAATGCGGATGTGAATCATCGGCTATGTCGCAAATACTGGTAAAAATAATCGAGACCTTTGGATTCAAATATTACTGGAAGGGGCTCACAAATTCATATATATATATATATATATATATATATATATATATATATATATATATATATATATATATATATATATATATATATATATATATATCTTCCCCCCCCCCACCCTCCGGGGTTCGCTAATGCAGGGGCTCATCAAGTCTATATCCGGCCATGATCACAATGTAATGTTGACAATGATAAAGATAATGATCATAATTGTGATTATAGAGAATAAAATATAGGAATTGATCAATAATTTTGATGAGAATTATAGTGATTATGACGATAATGACGATGATCCACAAATGTAACAGTTTTCAAGACAGAACATCTACCATTTCCGGTCTCGCCAGGCAGATCCCTAATCACTGTGCCCGCTAGACGTTCTAGAAGATTCAGAAGAAGGTTAACGATGGTGTTCTCTATGTCATCACCGCAGGTGTTTCCAACTCCCCGGCTTAAGTGGTACCTCAATGGATTGCCCAAGTTGCTCTGGTCAATGGTTATGAGAGGATTATTGCGCAGGCTGAAATCCACCAGGATTATGCACTGAATGAAGATCCTTCTATCAGCACACGTACATGTACTTTTTTCAAATGCCAAAATACAGAACTGGAGTGTTGGCGGTGTCTTGGTGGTGGATGATGTTGCTGGCTCTGTAGTTTTTGTCCTTGTTGTTGTTGGCTCTGTTGTGATGGTTGTTGTCCGTGTTGTCGTGGGCTCTGTTGTAGTTGTTTTTCGTGTTGTTATTGGCTGTGTTGTAGTAGTTGTTGTCCGTGATGTTGTAGGCTGCGTTGTTGTTGTCCGTGTTGTTGTCGGCTCTGTTGTAGTGGTTGTCCGTGTTGTTGTAGGTTGCGTTGTTGTTGTCCGTGATGTTGTAGGCTGCGTTGTTATTGCCCGTGCTGTTGTTGGCTCTGTTGTAGTAGTTGTTGTAGTTAATGGCTTTTTAGGCGGAATCGTTCCAATTATGTCCTTCGAGAGACAAATCAAGCGAAGTTTGTCCAATTCCTCTTGAAGATCTCGTTCCAGAATCTGTGGACCTGTTAGTGCTTCGAGATCAACTCCCAGCTGAATTAGGATGCATTCAACGTAATCTGCAACTACCGGACAAGTGAGTTTCAGGGTGACCCTAATAACGCCTCTTTGGTCTCTGCAAAACTTCTTAGCATACGTACCTAAAAAAATACATTAAAAGTTAATTGTGATACAACAATGGGAATATAGAAGAACAAAAAAGTTGCCCCCTCCCCCCCCCCCCCCCAAAAAAAAATAATTGAAAGAACCCTGTTCCTTAAGGCGAACTGGGCTTATAATTGCTAAAACTATATTATACAGACCAGAGGCACTTGGCGGGTTATGTGGTCAGCATCACACCGACAGTCTTTACTTCCCAGGACTTTACCTGGTACTCACTAAGAGCTTGGTCGACCTGAAAGCCAAGGTTATTGTTGAGAAAAGTCTGTCTCTGTTCGGGTTTATAGCGACCTTCCGATTCGCAAGGAGCTTTCATCACGTCTGCTTGATCACAGAAGAGAAGCGGCATCAGTTAATCTATCACAACTTTATTACCCCGCGCCCTATGTATGCACAGGGGTTACAGCCCATTAAAATTCTAGTTAGGGGCATAGATACAATCCTCCACTACTGAACACATAGCTGGGGCAGTATAATGGAGACAATTTTTTGCCAGTTTAGTACTCTCTCTTTTTCTTCTTATTTTATCGTCTCACTGATACTAGATTGTAGCTCAGTGTCGTGGTTTTGTTGTCTCACCTTTACCTGGTTGTAGCCCAGTGTCGTGGTTTTGTCGTCTCACTGATACCTGGCTGTAGCCAAGTGTTGTGGTTCTCTGTCCTGCGCTTCTCGTACGGCCTGGGTAATGAATTCGTTTATCTTTTCACAGGTTCCATCTACCCCATTTATTCATCTCTTTCTTGGTATTCCCCTCTCCGTTCTCCCAGATGTGCTGTAAAAAGTATCATACGCAGTTTGGTCTAGCTACATTCTCACTAGATGGCAAAACCATTTCATTCTTTGTCAGTCAATATAATCCAGACATATTCTTTCTCCGAATTTCTCTCTAACCCAAGTATTGTAAACCTGTCTCTTCTTGTATTTTTAGTGACTTTGCGGAGAGCGCATTTCACATTAAACATGATCTCTCTCTTGTTGAAAAAAAAAAAAAAAGTTTAAAGTACGCGTGAGGGGTGGAGCAGTAGCGTTGGCGGCTAAACGCCCGATTGCGGCTCTGAAGTTCGTGGGTTTGCGTCCTGACGGAGCTTGACATTTTTCAGAAATGACACTGACTTCTGGGTCGAGCAAGGCTTGAGTGGGTACCAGGTGCAGTCCTGGGAAGTAAAGGCAGCCGGCGTGATGCTGACCAAATCATCCACCAAGAGCTGATTGATCTATAACAAAATAGGTCTAGCCCTATACTCCCATTATGCCCAAAGGCATGGAAAAGGGACCTTCACTTACTAAAGGACTCCTGCAGTATTGATGCGAGCAAAGAAGGCAGACCCAAATACAGTCACATCCAGTGACGACATTGTCTGCCGGCGAGCTAATGGGCAAATCTGGTGGCTGATGACCAACCAGACGCAAATCTTCAGTCCTAGGAAGTTGAGCACAACTGACTACAGATAGGAAAACAAGCTATAGGTTTAGACGACAGATCAACATCATGATCCAAAGGTAGTAACTCATAAGTGCTCCGCTCTACTTGTGACTCGAATCTGAGTGCGAAGAATCTCTGCCCAGTGAACGAACTCCATAGCACCGGTGAGAATCCTTAAATACTTTGGGTAGATGTGTAACTAAAATTTTGCCATGGCAGTGCCGTTAGGCCTCTCTTTATCGATTTCCAACTGCTAAGGGATTTTTTTTTCACATGCGCAACAATAAACACAGGCGTCCGATTTTGTTACTCAGAGACTAAGGGAAGTTACTAGAAGTGAACCTGACAAAATTTAAGCTCTGGAACAAGAGCAAGGTCAAAAAGTGGTTTAACAGCCAAAACTGTTACAGACGGTGAACGAGAAAAAGAAGAAGTGGAAGAAGAAGAAGAAGAAGAAAAAGAAGAAGAAGAAGAAGATGATGATGATGATGAAAAGAACAAGAGCAAGAAGAAAGAGGAGGAGGAGAAGAAGAAGAAGAAGAAGATTACGATGAAGAAGAAACAAGAAACACCATAGCTCTGTTAGTGACTAAAAAATTGTACACCTACCATTTTGAGCACCAATGGGAACACTCTTAATCACCACGTTGGCTATACGTTCTAAAAGATTTAACAGCGTGCTGCAAATTGTCTCCTCGAGGTCGTCATTGCATTTGGATTTGC
>CAJHNH020008438.1:140000-200000 GCA_905116865.2 Candidula unifasciata | reverse complement strand
ATGTGGGTTCGGGTCTTGACAGTACCGAACTGTCTTTAAAAAAGACCTGAGCTCCCAGGTCGGCCCAGCCTTGAGTGAGTACCATCTGCAGTCCTGGGAAGTAAAGTCGGCCGGTGGGATGTTGACCACATCACCCATCAAGTGTCGATTGGTCTATAAAATATATTTCTCGCACTGTATGCCAATACACATAAAAGGGTGGGTATGGGAGGGGGGGGGGGGTGTACACGGGGGGTTGGGGAGGGTCCATTACTTTACCCTATATGTCCCATTGACAATCACACAGTAGCTGCTAACATGTTTTTTGTTATTCCACAAACTTGGCAAGTACTTACCTCCTATGATTACCATTAGAAGCAATGCCACCTTTGTTGGTCCCATTTCTATCTGTGCTCTTTCAGATGTCGGTAGCTGTGAAACAGAAAGCACATTCTACCACTCTTCCTCTATAAAACTAGAAAATCGAACTGAATCTCTGGAAATGTGGGTATACAGAAAAAAAAGGTAATAATTTATAAAAATAAAAACAGTCCAACGTAGAGTTTCTCGACTATGACAAAGAAGAAGAAGAAGAAGAAGAAGAAGAAGAAGAAGAAGAAGAAGAAGAAGAAGAAGAAGAAGAAGAAGAAGAAGAAGAAGAAGAAGAAGAAGAAGAAGAAGAAGAAGAAGAAGAAGAAGAAAAAAAGAAGAAGAAGAAGAAGAAGAAGAAGAAAAAGAAAAAAAAAAGAAAAAGAAGAAGAAGAACGCACCGTCAGTGCATCTATCTTTCAACTTTAACACAATTGGTTTAACAACCAATTATTTATAATTATTTTTAACGATTACACTCTCCAGACTTTTATCATTGCGTTTTGCTTTCTGTGTGTAGTGATGCAGTAAAGATTTAAACTTACATTTAAATATAACGTTCCCATATTATAGTCCGCTTCAGAAGTCCTAGTCAACTAAATATGTTTAACCCCGAAACTTTTAGGTATAAGTTGTTGAAATTTGGTATGCAACATGATAATAATATCCCTATTAGATATATGTTTTCATGTAAACGATATCTAGTTTTTCATATTGCCTGATCTGCTATGTCGGTGTCTGTGGATAAGGCGTTGCGAACGCGCCACATAATGCCGGTGTACCTGGTTTGATCCCAGCTGCTAACGATCATCATCATTGTCATCAGTTCTCTTTATGCCCAGTGGCACATGAGGCTTTAGAGAGGACTTTCAATGCTTGTCCTGTCCTGTGCAACGATGGAAGTGGCAAACGACTGAACATGAAATTTGCCCAGAAAAACCACAAACTGCCCAAAAAATGCTCGGGTTGATTTTCCTGTTACACCCATGTCGTGGACACCTGGCAGGTTATGGGAATTGAAATGCAGTGGTACTGGTTTCAGGGCGCCGTTCTGCACGACATAAAGATGTTGTCTGAACCTGTCAGACAGTCGTAAACCCGTTTCCCAGATGTTTTTCCCATTTTTCATAAGAGTCTCATTCCCAGATGGTCATCTCCAGCATTAGTCTCAATAAGTTGGGGATTTTACACTGTATGCTGTATATATTATCAAAACAATCACCAAGCATGTGAAGAGATTTCCAGACAATCTGTTGACGCCTGTCCAATAATGTAAATTCTTTTTTTTTTTTTGTGCATACATTATTAGTCAAACAAAGATCAAAGAAAATAGCCGCTTTAAGAAAACAGCAGTACAGACCAGCTGTAAAGTACTGTATAAAAGACATGTGTAAGGACATGTGTAATCTAAGGCTACACGCACAAATTCCTGTTGATTCTTACCAGAGTATTGCAGATATTCGTTAACATTTCAGGGTATGACTTTTGAAACTCACTGTAGTATGATTCATGACATGAAGAAAAAACTTGAATTTCTGTTCCTTGTTCTTTGATCTCTAAAGAATTAAGGCATTATTGTACATAGAACAAAGAACAGTGTTCGTAATGTACCAGCACTTGATAATCTCACTGATAGAATATGAACCTGAAATGCTGATTGTATCAGCTGAAGAAACTTAGGCGCACACAGAATGAAGCCATGCGGATGCTCTCTTGATGTGCAATCAATACCACAATAGTAAGTATTTGATATAGCCTTGCACTGCCGACTATTACAGATATGCTCAACATGCTGCAAGCGAGGTCATACTTCAGGGTAGTAGATAAGAAACACATCCTATCACAACTCACTTGATCGGACCCATAAAGAGAGTAACTTCCCTTCCCACTCAAAACTTTTCGTGTCGCAGGGCTTTAGTTATGTTGCAGGGGTGTCAAGATTAGTGACCGGCCAACAACACCCAGCTTTTTACTAGTTGTTGTCACCGGCCGGCGGTATCGCGCGTACTATATTACAGGATATGAGCGCTTTTAACTGTTCCGAAACACGCAGAACTGGACGTAGGTTGCACTGTCTCTTGGGACATAGGCTGCCCTCTCTCGTGCTACGTAAGGGGGGAGGGGGTTAGGGCCAGTTTTCCAACCCACCCTGTCTTGGTTTTTTCGCAGATAGTCCATCTCTTGAAATTGTCCTTCCACTTGTGTTGTTGTCTACTGCTAGCTTTCTTGCCCTCACCCTTTCCCTCCAACTATGGATTCTAAAAGAGTATTATGTCTTTTAGAGAGGGCAACATATTTCAGTTGACTCTTTATTAGTTATTTCAGTAGCTCTATTTTGATTCTTAGTCTTTCCAGAAGCTATGTATTTGACTGTTTTTCTTTCCATGAAATACGACCAATAATTTGGACATCTAGATTTCCATTTTAGACTCAGTTGGATTGTCTAGTTTCTTTTTCATCGTCCAAGGTTGTGCACCACACAGTAGGGCTGAATGTTTATTACCTTTTGACTGTTCTGATGTTTAATGCGAGCGTCCATAACATTTGACTATTCTTATTTTTAGCGTCTTGTTTATTTCTCAGGCTGTCAATACTCTTCGGGTTTTATTAAAGATAAATGTAGTCATTTCAGTTCTCTTTTCTTTGATTTCTGTTTCACTTCTGTTACTGCATTTTTTTCTCCAAGAGTCCAGAAACTATAAGTTGTTAACCATCTGGCTCGGTACTATGGAAATCGCAACCCTTCAGCCTTGATTCCATGATAAATACAGTAAATCCAGGAGGAATGTGGCTTTTCTGCCTAACCTCGGACGTAAACCAGGACCACAAGGAGTTAGGAACCCCATCGCCGGCAGGCCGGTTTAGCCAACTGCGCCAGCGAGTCGGGCGTTATTGCATGTCTAAGATAGGAAACCGGCTGCAAGGCAAAGGGGGAAGATATATCAACTCATATTGAGCACGTTGAACATGGAGACATTGAGATAGCTCTGTGTCAAAGGACGCAGCTGACCGACTCAACCTCACCAGGACATCACTCAGAGCGATAAGCAGCCGGTGACACAAAGTTCCACCATGAGGACCACCCGGGGACAGGTCCCTAAAATCCCATTCAACCCACAGGTTGGGTTATCTAAGGGTCTCCGGCAACAGCCAGGGTGAGGCCTTAGAACAACACCAACGATTAAGACCTAGCATAAATAGTTCGGACTTATGTGCCAAGATGTGAATACGGACAACCGGTACAAACATATTCAAAATATATCCTTTTTTAAAATGGACTTTTAATCTTTATTGTACACGAACACATTTCCTTGCACTTTGATAAAGTTAAACATAAGTATATTTATTTCCTAATGCAGATTAAGATATTAACATCCGTCAATACTTGTGCATCAGTACTTCGGATTGCATTTGAGATATCAAAGCGCCCTTTGTGAAACGATCTTTGAATTACATATGTAACCCAGAAATACATTTAGGGCAGACTGCATATTAATCCGGGAAATGCTGAAAGCGTTCATACTGTCGTCCAATGGAGCATGACTTCGAGTGACCAGGATATAATTCTGCTACAGTATTGTTAACCAAAGCTGATTTGTTAATCCAACTTACATGTTCTACCTTTATGTAAAACCTGTTCTAATTTTATGCGCGTACGTGTTTCTGTCATGTTCACGTGTTATTCCCTACTCTCTTTATCTGCACGCTTGTCTCTTTACGCGCTTGTTTCTCCTTTCACCTACACGTTTCACCGTTAAGTAATACTATTTTCTCTCTTTACGCGCATGTCTCTCTTTTACCTACATGTTTCACCGTTAAGTAACACTAGTTTCTCTCTTTACGCGCATGTTTCTCGTTTACCTACACGTTTCAGCTTTAAGTAACACTAGTTTCTCTCTTTATCTGCACACTTGTCTCTTTACGCGCATGTTTCTCCTTTCACCTACACGTTTCAGCGTTAAGTAACACTAGTTTCTCTCTTTACGCTCATGTTTCTCCTTTCACCTACACGTTTCAGCGTTAGGTAATACTACTTTCTCTCTTTACGCGCATCTTTCTCCTTTTACCTACACGTTTCACAGTTAAGTAACACTAGTTTCTCTCTTTACGCGCATGTTTCTCCTTTCACCTACACGTTTCACAGTTAAGTAACACTAGTTTCTCTCTTTACGCTCATGTTTCTCCTTTCACCTACACGTTTCAGCGTTAAGTAACACTACTTTCTCTCTTTACGCGCATCTTTCTCCTTTTTCCTACACGTTTCAACGTTAAGTATTACTAGTTTCTCTCTTTACGCGCATGTTTCTCCTTTAACCTACACGTTTCACCGTTAAGTAACACTAGTTTCTCTCTTTTCGCGGATGTTGCTCCTTCCACCTACACGTTTCACCGTTAAGTAACACTAGTTTCTTTCTTTACGCGCATGTTTCTTTTTTCACCTACGCGTTTCACCGTTAAGTAATACTATTTTCTCTCTTTACGCGCATGTTTCTCTTTTACCTACACGTTTCAGCATTAAGTAACACTAGTTTCTCTCTTTATCTGCACGCTTGTATCTTTACGCGCTTGTTTCTCCTTCTACCTACACGTTTCACAGGTAAGTAGCACTAGTTTCTCTCTTTATCTGCATGGTTGTCTCTTTACGCGCACGTTTCTCCTTTTACCTACACGTTTCACCGTTAAGTAACACTTGTTTCTCTCTTTACGCGCATGTTTCTCCTTTTATCTTCACGTTTCCGCGTTAAGTAACACTAGTTTCTCTCTTTACGCGCATGTTTCTCTTTTACCTACACGTTTCAGCGTTAAGTAACACTAGTTTCTCTCTTTACGCGCATCTTTCTCCTTTTACCTACAGGTTTCAGTGTAAGTGTCACTATTTTCTCTCTTTACGCGCATGTTTTGCCTTTTACCTACACGTTTTACCGTTAAGTAACACTAGTTTCTCTCTTTATCTGATCGCTTGTCTCTTTACGCGCATGTGTCTCCTTTCCCCTACACGTTTCACCGTAAAGTAACACTAGTTTCTCCCTTTACGCGCATGTTTCTCCTCTAACAACAAGAGGCAGGGGAAGACCAAGAAGAAGATGGATTGAAGGAGTCACGGACAACTTGAGTCTTCATAACATCACGGCATATGAAGCGACTGAGCGCGCCCTGGCTCGGTTGCCGATCATCTGATAGACTGCGACGCCTAGCGGCACAAGCAGATTTTGACAAAAGAAGAAAAGAAAAGAAGAAGTTTCTCCTTTCACCTGCACGTTTCACCGTTAAGTAACAAAGCCAACAGTCCTCCACAGGAAATGCAGTTTGTTGTCGATGGAAGTAGTCGGGCAAGGTAAGTTTTACAGGTCTTATATAATGAGCAAATGTTTCTCATTTATGTGCACATATTACCTTTTTATTTTTTATTTTTGTTCACACAGGTCGACCCAGGCACAAATGAGTACCAGGTACAGTCCTGTGAAATAAATAGGAGTAATGTTGAACAGTGTCGAATAATCTATGAAATATAAGCCTAGTCCTATGTGCCCAATACACCTAAAGACGTTTAAAAAGGTTTTTTTACTTTACTTTATTTACACATATTTCTTCCATTCATATACTAATGGTTTTCCTTTACGTACTGATGTTTCTTCCTTTATGAAAGTTTGTCTTCCTTTACGTACAGATGTTTCTTCCCTTATGCCAAACATGACTTCCTTTTGCCTACATATGTTTCTTCATTAATGCCAAAGTGGCGCAATGACTTCTGTCACAGGCGTGAGGTAAAGTTAAGTCCAACGTGATGTGTATAAAGCGTTACTCCGTACGTCACTCGGGCGCCAGTCCAGCACTGTTCTGGTTTTACGGAACCTCACGCAAGACTCCTGCAGTACGTCCTCGTCGTGCGCCCCGGATAATGTCTCAAATGATCATTAACAGAGCTGTCAGGGGATCTCAGAGTTGGCGGACCCCAGAGGTGTAGTGTCATTGTGGCTCTCATCAGCCCGCCCCCTAAACGCATGGGTGAAAAAGCTTATCAAAACTCATTAGGAACATGAGTAAAGTGCTTGCCAAATGTACAACTAAAATGACAACCCTGGGTTAAAAGTGTGTGGGGTGAAGAGAACATTGTGTTGCTGAGACTCAAACCTTGACCTAGAGATTTACCCGTAGCACAGACGAGTAACATCTCCTGTGGATGGCCTCTCGCAGCAAGATTCTACCCATGTACATCCTCTGTCAACCCTCTGTTGTCACCACCGCGCTGAGGTACACCAAGACAGCAACCATTCATCGGCTGGTTAAGCCCAAATGTCCGACAAAAATAGATCCTACGGCACACGAGCAAGCTCAAAATCCGACCATCATAAATCGTATTGATTGGGAAAAGGACACATGTCAACATCGTAAGACCCCACTCGCCCCAGTGTTGGGACCAAACAGAGAAAGACAAGCCTGACGCAGGATTCTCTATTCTGTCGTGCTAACAGTACGCTAAAGATGATAATCGTGCGATGACAAAGATTGTACCTATTCGTGTGGTCACAAAAGTCCAGAACCCAGGGGCTGCTCCCCGCTGATCTCCAGAGGGCGCAGCCGGTGTCGAGTGGGAAGCCTAATACGGTTGTGAGGTTAACCTTTAGCACCCCACAATCAAAATTCAAATTATTTCCCTTGCCTCCCCCCTTATTTTTTCACATTTCGCGTTTTTTATGGAGGAAACATGGAAAACACAATAACTTTTTTGTTTATGAATAGTTTTGCATAATTATTAAAACTGAAATAAAGAAATGATTTCTGCATACATTGATTTGAGTTTTCTTGGTGTATGTTTGATAGGTGATGTGTGAGGACAGAGTGAAATGGGAAAATGGTTAAAAAAAAACAGTACAAACATAAAGACTCACCAATTAGTCATGCAGCTCCTCACAGCAATCTATCTTGTAATTCACAAGAGAATGGTATCTCCCAAAACAGGGATGAGGGCACAAACTAACATGGCAAGTGGCACAGACATATGTCGTTTGGTGACGCTTTTTATGTCTGTCTGAGCACACCGCACAGTCACCAAGTGCATGTTTGCCAGTCTTCAATCACTTTGGATTGAGAGCAGGATAGTGTGAAGCCGATATCCTAGCAGGTGGATAGCTGGCTCTTCTACCATGGAAGCTGCTGCTGGCCCTAGGCTGGTTCAAAGCAAGAAGCCCACGAGCAATCTGCACACGGAATTTCTCCGCCTTGACTCGGCCAGGATATTTGGCCCTCCACAGGACAAGCGAGTTCACAAAACAAGCTTCCAAGAGATAGAAGTAAATTTTTTTCCACCACTTGCAGGTCCTGTGGGCTAACAAATAGCATGTTAGTTGCTTGTCAAGACGGTCCACACATCCCATATGACGAGTATAGGACACTACAGCACATGGCTTAGTCACGACCCGCACATTGGCAGCATGATGTTTGGATCGGACGTGATTCTCAAAGGTGTTGTCATCCTGTGCAGTTGTTATCAATTTGAGAGGCCTCTTGTCACACCATGAAATGTAGAGAAGGTTATCATCTCTTGCACTGATGGGGTGTTCACCAGCCTTAGGTTTTGCAGCCTTGACAGCCGCGGGTACTCCTCTGCGATTAGATTGCAGTGTACCACAAGCACCCGTCTGATTTACGACAAGCTCCTTAAAAAGAGGGGCAACCAAGGAAGTCACAACTCTATGTGCCAAACCTTGGGTAGGGTCATGGGTGTCTTCCTTCCCAAGGTACAGCTGCCAATTCCAGAGGTAGCCCGTCTTAGAGTCAGCCAGCGCCCAAGCCTTCATACCCCACTTAGAGGGTTTCATCGGCATGTACTGCATCAGATTAGTCCTGCCCTTGAGAGCTATCATGCTTTCATCAACACTGAGTTCCTTAGAGGGAGTGAAATGCCTCTGGAACAGAGGAAGAAGAGCATCAACAAATGGTCTAATCTTGAATACTTTGCTATACCCAGGGTTCCCTCGTGGTACAGCAGTTGTGTTGTCCACGAGGTGCAGGAAAGACAAGATAGCCTGAAACCTGTTCCTACTCATAATTTCCCTGAACCCAGGCATCTCTAGCAGACTTTCAGTAGTCCAATATAAGTCATATGAGGAACGAGGTGCAAGTCCCATAAGGAGCGTCACAGCAATAAACGATCTCATATCATCAGCTGTGACTTCCTTCCACTTCTTGAAAGAATGGGACAAACTAGCGTCTGCCCCCTTCTTGGCCCTAACCTGCCCCTGGTAACGGTTAGTCTCGGTCACCAACATGTTCAGTACATCATCTGTAATAAACAGACGAAACATGTCAACCTCACTAATATTATCAGGTAGGCCTATAGGTCCCACAACTTCAGAGAAGTCGCGAAGCCAAGAATGGTTGTAACCAGAGGGAGCACGACCACTTATTACCACATCGTCTTCCTCATCCGAACAATCTGACACACTGGAAACAGAACTACCTTCACTTACGTCTCCAGACATATCAACTTCGCGACTGATATCGGCTGCAGTAACACGCGAAATCTCATCGTCAGAATCCATGAAGATTTCAGAATAAATGGCTTCCATTTCGAAGATTGGGATGGATATCGAACTGGCTCACAAAAATTGAAATCACAAACGTACTCTCGTCCTCCTAGCATTCAAAACACACAAAGAGGAAGTGAATCCACTGTAGAAGAGTTATTTATAGTTTTCAGCTTACGCTTCGTATTCTTCAACCATATATAGATGTCGACTATACTCGAATGTGGGAGGCTACATGGTGGGCGGTCCAGTATACTCGACTGTGGGGTGCTAGTTTTGTGCAGGACGTGACGATTCCGTGGGTGAGCCCATAACCATAGCGTTATGTGTCGGCTCTGCATTTATGGAAGCCTCCTTGGGAATGCCCATGATCTGCCCCTGCCTTACCTTGTGGGCTAACCGTTCCACACAGGGCTGTCCCAAGGGGTGTACTCGGGGGGCAACACCTGTGGAGAAAGGGACAAAGAGGTCACCACACAAATAAGGTAACATCTCGACCCACACAAAACAATGGCCACAGTCATTTAGAAATAGGCCTGACGTCTTCCCTCGAAGTCCATGATGCAGGGAACGGCAAAAGCCAGTAAAACGGTTGTACACGCAAAAATCAGGTCCAGGTAAAAATCAAAAGTTCAAACGGACGATTAACCGGGACCTTCCGCCGGAATTCACACCTGGTGAACGAAGAAGAAGAAGATTAATGCCAAATAGGTCTTCCTTTACGTACATATGTTTTTTCTCGAATGTACGTACTACCAGGCATGTCGTAAGAGGTGACTAAGGGTAGGGTTGGGCTTGAGGTTGGCTACCTCATCCTGTAAAAACCATCACCACAAAAATCAACCAACCATGTATAAGTCAAAAAGATAAGCAAATAAAATCCAGTCAACCAAGATGAGGGTAGGCTCTTCAAATAGAAGAAGTATGACACGGTGAGGAGAAAGCCGTAAGGAGTCCGGATCGTTGACGTACCTCCTCTCAGCTAGGAAAACCTCCAGAATTAGCACCTGGAATGTTAGAACTCTCTATGATATAGGGAGAACAATGGAAGTAGCAAAGGAAATAAAACATTATAGAATTAGTATTTTAGGGTTATGTGAAACTAGATGGACTGGGGCAGGGAAAAGTATTCTAAATTCAGGAGAAATTATTTTGTTCTCAGGACACAGAGAGGAAAATTCGCCCCACAGTGAAGGAGTGGCCCTGATGCTATCAAAAGAAGCATACAGGGCACTAATAGAATGGGAAGCTGTGAGTCCCAGAATAATAAGAGCATCTTTTAGAACAGTAAAACAGAAGGTGAACATGTCGGTAATACAGTGTTATGCACCAACAAATGATAAAGATGCATCTATTAAGGAAGAATTTTACATGCAGCTCCAAAATATTATACATAACTAGCTGTACCCGGCCACGCGTTGCTGTGGCATAGTTTGGCTAAATGGAAATGAAAGAAAATAGAAAACGCACATGTCTAATACAATCATTGTCTGCTCAGATATAGAGATATTCTTTGATCCCCGCCCACCACCACAACTAAATCCACCTACTACTATCTCCCTCATCAAAGGTTTTTGGAAAAAAAAAGACAATGAAAATCGCACGTGTCTAAAACAGTTAATGTCGCAATCATTCTCTGCACAGATATAGAGATAGTCTGGTTTTCCAACTTTAGAACACGCACCTTATAATTGTGTCTTTATATTAGTGGTCGTTTAAATGGTGTTATTAGCACAGTAACAAAAATGGTTATTTGGTTATCACATGCTAAAGCTGTTTGTATTTTTATAGGGGACGGAAGTAAAGCTACAACTGTACTTGTGAATAACAAAGTAAGTCGTAAAAAATAGAAAAGCGAAGGTAGCGTTAGTAAAATATAAACAAATTAGGTAATGAGAACTTGAAAATCAATGTGTAAAGCTCTTTAATTTCTCTTAAATTTAAGTCATTACCCCTCCCCTCTTCCACCGACTACAGCTCTCTCCCTCTTCGAAGGATTTGAAAATCACTAACTGGTGATATTTTGTTGTTGCTGTAACTGACATTGACATCCCTGTCCATCTGGACTAAAATAGGGAGCAGAAATTGTAAATGGTAGTGAATAGGGCTAGTGTAATATTTACCACATCATCCTTCAAGTACCAGTACAACTACTAAAATAATGTCACTGCTATCTGTGTTACCATTGGAGTAGACAGAGAGTCGTGAGCCAGAAGATTTGGTTCCGCATGGCTAGTGCTGTCGCCATAGACTGGTCAGGTTAGGATGTATAATTTCACTTGCCGACAGAAGAACGCCATAGCCTTACCGGCGGTCTTCACATGAGAGCACTATGGTGTAACAGCCCTGGTGTAACAACTATTACTGCTGCTGCTACTTTAAGTGGGTAAAGCAGTTACTGTGACTTAAAGCTCTCTCAGTTAATAGTTCCCCCCCCTCTCCCCCCAAATTCACCGATAACTCTTTCCCTCATTGAGGGAGAAAAAAAAAAAACACTTGAAAAGCAAACGAACACAGGGAAAAAAAACACCATAATTAGGAAATGAACGCCATTGTAAACAGCACAGCTTAAAATTCCAACACAGATGAAAAAACTAAATCTAAATGAAAATAAATGAAAATCTATAAAATTTCAGCGTAACCATGCAATCGGAAAGTTTAGTAGACAGATACTCCAGATATATTAATGAAATAGAAATCGCACGTGTCTAACACGGTTAATGAAGTTAATGTCGCAGTCACTGTCTGCGCCGACGTCGAGATAGTCCTTGATTGCCCCCCGCCACCCCCCCCCCCTTCGAAGGTTTTTTGAAAAAAAAAAACAGAAAATAGAAATCGTGTTTAATATGGTTATTGTTGCAAATATAGAGATAGTCTTGTTTGCTGTACCACGACCTACTCTATGTATTAGTATTAGAGAAGGCGTTGGCTGCACGTAACTCGCCGGCGAATGGTAAATACGGCGCATGCGCAATTACTTACGTGGCTTTAATTAGAAATCACTAAAGTTATAAATATTAGTTGCGTATATTTTGGCATAAATTGTGGTCACCTATCTCTAACAGTGACAGGTTGAATTTCAAACAACGATGGTTCAAAATCCGGTATCAAAACAAACATATCCTGAAAATTTCAGGTAAATCTGTTCAGTAGTTTCTGAGTCTATAGGGACCAAACAAACACACAAACATTGATTTTTATATGTATAGATGAAAGAAAGGGCAACTTAAAAATTTTGATGGGTGACTTGAATGCTAAGATAGGATCAGACAACACAGGTTATGAAGAAATTATGGGAAGACATGGTCTAGGAGTAATGAATGAAAATGGAGAATTGTTCACAAATTTTTTTGCAGGTAACCAGTATGTTATTGGTGGAAGTATTTTTCCCCATAAAAGAATACACAAGGCAACATGGTAATCACCAGATTATAAGACAACTAATCAAATTGACCATATATGTATTAATAAAAGGTTTAGATCATGCCTTTACGATGTTGGGGCTTTCAGAGGTGCCGATGTATTTACTGACCATTTCCTGATGGTAAGTAAAATCAAGTTGAAACTAAAAAGATATATAACATCTTATAATCATAGAAACCAATATAATGTAGGCTTTCTCAGAGATAAAGAAATTAAGGAACAGTTCTCAGTTCATTCATTCAGTAGCATGTCCCTCGCGGAACCTCGCTGCCATAACAACCCTCCGGAAAACCTTCCTATCATGAGCAAGATGTCCTGCGTCTGATACACCCATCTGGAGATCATCTGCCACATCCTGCACCCATCTTCTCCTTGGCCTTCCTCTTCCTCTCTTCCCAGGCATATACCCCTCCATTATTGTTCTCTCTAGACCTCCATGACGTTTCAAGTGACCAAAATATTTCAATTTTCTTTGTTTTATTGTCTTTACTAGCCAACCCTCTTCAATATTCAGCTCTTGAAGTATGGATGCATTTGTTCTTTTCTTTACCCAAGATATTCTTAGAACCTGTCTGTAACATTTATATTCAAATGCATTTATGCGCTGTTCCGCTTGTTTAGTAAGTGTCCAGGTCTCACAGGAGTATGTTGCAATGGGAAAGATGCATGCTCTTAAAAATCTGACCTTTGTAATTCTATCTGTACAATTCCATAATTTATTCAGTTGTTTTAGTCTTTGAAGAGCAATTGATAGTCGCCGTTTAATTTCTTTCATTGTGTCACCATTGTTGGTAACCAGTGACCCAAGATATTCGAAATTTTCCACCACTTCCAATCTTTCCTCATTAACATATATTTCCTTCTCCATGGCAGTTTTGTTTGTATGCATTATCTTTGTTTTTGCTGTGTTAAGAAATAAGTTATGATTTTCACTATTTCTTTGGAGTGAGGTTAATAAGTTTTTCTAAACCATTTTGTGATGTTGATAGTAATACTGTATCATCAGCATAACGAATTTCTGGTATTTCATGACCACCGATGTTTAGGGCATCATATTGTTCCTTGTTTATATCATCTCTTACATTTCTCATTATATTTTCGGCGTACAGGTTGAACAAATACGGTGACAGCACACATCCCTAACGGACTCCTTGTTTGATGCCAAACCAGTCTGATGTCTCTCCATCTATTCTGACTGCTGCTTGTTGGTCTTGATAGAGCATTTTAATGAGCTGCACTATATGTGATGGAAAGCCCATATTCCTCATGATTTCCCAAAGCTTCTGATGTTGTACACAGTCAAATGCTTTTGAATAATCCACAAAACATAAGAACAGATTTACATTAAATTCTCTACACTTCTCTATTATTAAACGCATGTTGAATATATGATCTCTTGTTCCTCTTCCCTGTCTAAATCCAGCCTGAGCTACATTAATCTCTTCTTCCATTTTCTTTTGCAGTCTTCTCATTATAATTTTTAGTAGAATTTTACTTGCATGACTGATCAGGGCAATAGTTCTATAGTTTGTACATAATTTCAGGTCACCCTTTTTTGGTATTGGAATGAAGATAGTTCTCTTCCAGTCTTTTGGCCAAATACCATATTTCCATATCTTTTCACATAATGCATGATAGATTTTTATGCTTTCTTCTCCTCCCGCTTTAATCAATTCAGGTTCTCAGTTACGGTCTCTAATAAGTACCAGGTGTTGCAGCAGTTAGCTGAAGATGTCAACACAGAAGTCTGCTGGGATCAGATCAAAGGAATCTAGAATGAATCTTGCTTAGAAGTTCTTGGCAAGAAAGACAGGAAACATAAAGCATGGATAACACGAGAAACCATTAAACTGATTGAAGATAGGAAAAGTAAAAAGGCAGAATTAAACAATAGCAAAACTAGAGCTGCTAAAGCTAGAGCTCAGGAGAAATACATGGAAGCCAACAAGAAAGTTAGGAGGCATATAAGGGCAGATAAAGTGAAATATCTAAATGATCTAGCACAAGATGCGGAGACAGCAGCAGCAAAAGGAAACCTCAGAGAACTTTACAGTAACACAATAAAATTAGTAGGTAAATATAGTCAGCCAACTGGATCAATCAAAAATAGTCAAGGAAAGGTACTTACTAACACTAAAGATCAAATGGACAGATGGGTTGAATATTTTAAAATGCTTCTAAATAGACCAGGCCCAGAGGTTCCCCCAGATATCCAGTCTTTAGAAATGGAACTGGATATCAACTGTGAGATACCATCCAAAGGGGAAATTAGAAAAGCTATAAATCTTCTCAGGGAAGGAAAGGTGCGATGATCTTCTTTATTATTAATTGCTGGCTCGAATGAGTCACCGCATCCTTCCATTCACCGACTGACAAGAACGAGAAAACATGGACGCTGGCAGACGTTCAGAAGTTACACGTACCGTTTATTTTCACTCGCTGATGTTGCAGTCAGTAAATGTTCATACACAACAGTATCACTCATCGATTACTTATTCAATGATCTAAACAGTCAGTCATACCTTTGTAACATCGTAGAATTCATCCCACAACTTAGCGAAACACAGTAATTCCATCCAACCAGACGACAGTCATTCACAGCTGGCCACCGTTTCCGTCAGCCGCTATTTCATGCCAGGTAGGCATTGGGAAATCACGCTATGCAGACGCCAACATTCTTCCGGACTTCATCTTCTCACGTACACATTCCCTTGGCCTATACGAGACTGCCTCTCAATCCTTTCTCCGCTATTATATAGCCCTCTGATCTCTGTCATGTTCGTCTCGAATATTCTGTATAACTTCATTCTCACGAATTCCCCACCGTTGAAAATCGTGTCTGGCCCGTGATAATTCGCATTTCACACGAAGCCTGCCAGTCAACCTTCATGGTTCACGTGAACAATCATGTTTCACGTAAAACCTGACTTTCAGATGTCTCCCATGAAACTCAGACACAAATCTCGTGTTATCCCAGTCAGTCAAAACATTCCCCTTACATTTATTACTGACGTCATCTGTCGGGCATAAATTAATGGGGAGAAAATGACTCACTACACTCTCCCCCACCCAAAAAAAAAAAAATGTTTTACATTTTCAATCAATCAGGTGTGAACATTTCACTGAACATGGTGATTCTAGACCTTTGTAGTGAATCATTTTCGACAAGTTCATTTCCAACCAAGTTCCCTTTACCTCATTAGGTTAACAATTCAAACAATCTAAAATGCCATCTGATGGGTCTTTCCACGACTGTGAATACCTTAATGGGATCCTCACTCCAGGCACTCCCCTTTTAGTGCGGAAGACCAATAATCTGGCTCCATAGGTATCCCCACCCAGTTCTAAAGTCGGTATACAACCGAACCCCTTTCCAGGCACCCCCCGATCGGTGCGGAAGTCCAAAATCTTGGCTCTAAAACCGAAGTGTGACCCCATGAAGTCCCACCCTCGCTATTCCCATTCCTGAAAGCCCTCAACAATGGCTAAATCAGCAATGTATGGTCTGTCCCCAAATATGCAAGGTACCAGATTTAGTGAATTACCTTGTCTTCAGAAACTACAACATGTCATATTAACCCACATATTCAATGTGACACCAATTTAATTAAGTACACCAATAAATGTTAACATCCTTTTTGTTGAGGTGTATTTTGACCCTGAATGTTGTCTTCCTTTAATTCTAATTGTTTACTATATTATACCCGATTAAACCAAAACATATACATTTTTCCCAGTTGTAATTTCACATAATACATTCATTCAATAACACAATGTATACCCTTGCATAAAATGATTTCAGTTAATACAAGTTGTAATAGCCGTTGCAACATATTCTACAAACGTGACATGATATCTGGTAAATGATTGTCTGTTCCTTTGATGTGTTCAATGTTAAATTTGAATTGTGATATCAACAATGCCCATCTATATACCCTTGGATTGCTATTGGCATCAATTGTTAATAATTTTGTCAACCCCAAGTTATATGTCAAAATAGTGAATTCTTTTCCCAAAAGAAACGTCTGAAACTTTTTTAGACTAATGACTAGTGCCAACGCTTCTCGTTCAAATGTATTGTATTTTTGTTGAGTTTGGTTGAGTTTCTGTGATATATACCTTACTGGGAGTAATGTTTGTGAATGTTTCTGCGCAAGCATACTAGCTATTGTGTGACCGCTGGCATCTGATTGTAAAAAAAAATCTTTTGGAAGGGTCAGGTTGTCTCAAAATAGGATATTTTGAAAATTTTTTTAATTTTAATTAGAATTTTCTCATGTGTTTCATTCCAATCTGATTTTTTCAATTGTTGATTCTTTAATACCTCTGATAGTGGTGATGTTAGTGCTGCTAAATTTGGGATGAATTTACCATAATAGTTTATTAACCCTAGTAGAGATTGGAGCTGCTTTTTAGTTTTAGGTTTTTGGATCTTCAAAATTTTCAAAACAATGTTTTCATCTGTCTGGACTAAACCTTCGCATATAACATGTCCTAAGTAATCAATTTTTGTGTATGCAATTTCAGTTTTTAAAGGATTCACTGTCAATGTCGCGTCATTTATTCTTGATAGGACTTTTTGTATGGTAGTGCAGTGGTCGTGCAATGTTTTGGTGTGTATACAGATGTCATCCATGTATGCTGTGACGTGAGGAATTGCATATAACAGTTTCCTAACAATTTTTGTGAAAATTTTCGGAGCGTTTATTAAACCAAATGGTAAACGCAACCATTGTTTGAGTCCAATTGGAGTTTGAAAGCTAGTATATTTTACAGCTTCTGGTGTTAGTGGTATTTGCCAGTAGCCTTTT
Source organism: Candidula unifasciata (assembly GCA_905116865.2). Classification (NCBI taxonomy): domain Eukaryota; kingdom Metazoa; phylum Mollusca; class Gastropoda; order Stylommatophora; family Geomitridae; genus Candidula; species Candidula unifasciata. The sequence continues at coordinate 182,890 of CAJHNH020008438.1, read as the reverse complement.
GAAAGGTCAATTTTTGTAAAAAATTTTGAGTTGTATAATTCTTGTATGATTTCATCTGACGAAGGGATGGGCTCAGTTTCTAAATAGGTAATTTGGTTTAGTTTCCTATAATCAACACACAAACGTAGTGAACCATCTTTTTTCTTTACTACGACTAAAGGCTAACTGTAGTTTGATGTGGAATCTTCAATGATTCCTTCTTGTTGTAGTTGTTGCAATTCTGATATAACTTGATCGATATAATGGATAGGTATTACATATGGTTTAGATTTCACTGGCACTGATGAATTCAACTGGATATCGTAATTGATTATGTTAGTTTTCAAAGGTTTATTTGTGAAAATATCTCTGTAAAGAAAAATGATGCTCCTCAATTTTGCTGTTTCATTTTCTGATAGTTCTTCATTTAACTTTATCGATTTCCAGTTGACTTCATTATTTATTGATGGTGTTGGAATATCTTCTTCTATAACATCAGGTAACTCTACATTAATTACATTACATAAATTTGCATCAAGTACATCATCATCTGACATTAATAGTGATCTTCTAAAATATGGTTTAAGCATGTTTACATGAAAAATTTTGAGCTTTTCATCAATTTTGATTTCATAATCAACATCAGAAATCTTTCTTGTAACAACAAAAGGACCTGACCATTCTATACATAACTTGTCTGACTTCTTTGGTAACAGTAATAACACTTCATCACCAGGGTTATATTTCACAAGTCTTGCTATTCTGTTCGCATACTGTCGCTGTTTTAGACTGGCTTCTTTCATTGTTTCGTTTGCTTGTTGACAAGCAATCATTATTTTATTTCTCAGATCTGTTACTGATTCATAAGCTGATTTTTCTGTATCTGTTCCTGTTTTTCCTGTGATAAGCTTATTATATAGCTGCAATGGTCCTCGAGGATTTGCCCCATATACAAGTTCAAATGGCGAAAAACCTGTTGAGCTGTGAGGAATTCTCTATATGCAAACATAATGGCAGGTAATAAAGTATCCCAAGACTGCGGATGTTCAAATGATATTCTGGCAAGCATTGTTTTTATGGATTTATTTAAATTTTCAACCAAGCCATTAGCTTGTGCGTGATACGGTGTTGTGAAATTTTGTTTAATTCCTAACCAGTTATTAAAAGCTTTTGTAGCCCAGGATGTAAACTGAGTACCTTTATCAGAAATAATAACTTCTGGAAAACCCACCCTTGAAAAAATTGTTAACAATGCCTCCTGATTATCGTTTGATGTTATAAATTTCAGAGGTACACACTCAGGCCATTTTGTGGCAACATCAATAAAAGTTAAAATAAACCTGTTTCCCTTTGCTGAAGTCACTGGTAATGGGCCAACAATATCAATTGCAACTTGTTCAAATGGTCTTGATGCTATCAGACCTATTTGCACTGGAGCCTTTGGGTTCTCTCCTTTTTTGTGTGGTTTTAGCACAGGTATCACAAGATCGAACATAATTTTTTACATCTTTAGAAAACCCAGGCCAATAAAATGTAGATAGAATCCTCTTCTTCGTTTTTATTATTCCCATATGCCCAGAGAAGATGGAATCATGTGCTAATGATAGAGCTTTTGGTCTGAATTTTTGTGGTAGCACCGTCTGTTTATAGACTTTTGGACCTTTCTGATATATTCTAAGTAGTACATTCTTTGATACAATACATTTCCATGTTGCAAATTTCTTTTCTACTGGGTCTGTATGAACCAAATCAAAACATTTCTTTAGTGATGGATCAGATACTTGGGCATCTTGAAATTCTCTTTGGTTGTTACTGCTTTCTTTTGTAATGGGTACCAGTTCTGTAGTTAAGTTCTCTTCTTTTAGCTTTTGTTGTATGGTATCAGTCATGCTTCTGGTTACTGCAGCAGCTAGTTGGGGTGCACTTGGGTCAGACAATTGTATCAAATCAGTATTATATGATTGAAAATTGTGATCTTCACATAATTTTACACTGGATGAAACTTTTAGGTTTGATGGGTTATTTACTTTCTCACTATTCATCATTTCTCTTTCATTCAGTACGATTGGTGTCTCTTTAACACCTAATAACTTTTTCTCATGTTTTGCATTCTTTACTTCTTTTATACCTTTATCCTTGCATACTGTGGTCTTATTCTTTTCATGTTAACTACTTTCCATACTGATCTTCTCCTTAAATCACTTTCATTCATTTGTACTACTGCATTCACACTATGGCAAAAATCTTGATCACTGGTATTTAGTTTCTCTCTTTCTTTCAATTCCTTGATGTTTTCTCTTTCCCACTGAAAAATTTCCTGTTCAGACATTTCTTTCAGACCTTTTTCATTCCCCAAAATTAAACCTGCACATGGTGCTGATAGAACTGCTACTCTCAATCTGCCTTGAAAAAAAAGTGTTTTAACATTAACAAATGCTAGTTTATATTTCTCAATGGTGCCTCCAAATGTTCTGCAATTCACATGTTTGTTAGTAATATCTTCAGGTTTGATAAGATCTTTGTGAATACCTGAAATTGTGGCGCCCGTGTCTCTCAAAATTGTGGTTATTCTTCCATTTACAATACCTTTGTATAATTTTAATGTTCCATGTATATTTGCGGCTGAGTTGGCTTCTTGTATGGGTATATTATGGCCACATGGAAGGCTATCTTTTTCATGGAACTGTTGACATACAGGACAAGTTTCATAATTTTCAATAGTTACTGCATTGGTCTCAAATGATTCACTGTCTGAATCTGAGTCTGACATTGCTTATGCTATTTTGGCTTCCTTGAATTTTTTCCTAAATAAACAGTCTTTTTTAAAATGATTATAGCAACCACAATTGTAACATTTAATGGCATCTTTATACAATCTCAACTTCTGTGTTCTTCTATTGAACAGTTTGTCTACATAGTCTTTATACCTCGAATTTCTATCACACATTTTGTCGTTTGGATGAGATTTTTGACAATATTTGCAGTACATCATTTGCCACTTTTTGTTGAACGTGGTTTTGTTTTTGTGTGGGTTTGCCCCTTATTGTATCTGCCTTTGTCATAACTGGCACTAGCTCCAGTTTCAATGTCTGGTACCGGGTTGGAAATGAAAATTTCACGATGGGCTGAAAAATAATTTTCACGTAAGTTCTCTAACTCCTTCAATAAGGTTGGTTTATTTTCTTTTAAAAAGGTTGACATCGGTTTAGGTAAAGATTCCAACATTTTGTTTCTTAATAATAAATCTAGTATAATTATAGTTATCTCTAACATTGGCCGAATCAATCCATTTATCAAAAATATTCTGAACTTCCGACAAATAGTCAGTGAACGTCTGATCAGACTTTGGCTTTAAATCAAGAAACTTTTTTCTATACCCTGCTTCATGTAGGTCATAGTGTCGCATGATGCGATCTTTAATATAGTCAAAGTCTATTCTTAGATTACACTTTACCACACTTTAGTCGGCAGCAAATTTTTTTCAAACAACAAGGCTTCGGAAGTTTTGCAGAGGGGCAGCCCTAGTCTCACATCATCTCTGTGCTACCATTGATGATTGCTCCTTGACACTGTCACTGTCTGCAATCTTTCCTTTGCATCTTTGTTGATTGTTGATTACTTGGTCGAAACTTAAAACGTGGACTTGTCTATCAGTATTCAGAGCCTGGAATTTGTTTGAACGTTGTTCAATCTGTGAACCATCGAATATGGGTTGTTGTTATGTCGCCATCGATCTTCCCCGCTTACGTTCTTATGTTGAACTGGTACTACCCGACGTCAGGTTGATAACTAAACTCATTTCCAATGTCTCAGATTTACTGTACGATGCAACTTTCCTATCCTCAAATGTTTGGACGAGTCCCATTCTGCGATAATCTTCTTTATTATTAATTGCTGGCTCGAATGAGTCACCGCAACCTTCCATTCACCGTCTGACAAGAACGAGAAAACATGGACGCTGGCAGACGTTCAGAAGTTACACGTACCGTTTATTTTCACTCGCTGATGTTGCAGTCAGTAAATGTTCATACACAACAGTATCACTCATCGATTACTTATTCAATGATCTAAACAGTCAGTCATACCTTTGTAACATCGTAGAATTCATCCCACAACTTAGCGAAACACAGTAATTCCATCCAACCAGACGACAGTCATTCACAGCTGGCCACCGTTTCCGTCAGCCGCTATTTAATGCCAGGTAGGCATTGGGAAATCACGCTATGCAGACGCCAACATTCTTCCGGACTTCATCTTCTCACGTACACATTCCCTTGGCCTAAACGAGACTGCCTCTCAATCCTTTCTCCGCTATTATATAGCCCTCTGATCTCTGTCATGTTCGTCTCGAATATTCTGTATAACTTCATTCTCACGAATTCCCCACCGTTGAAAATCGTGTCTGGCCCGTGATAATTCGCATTTCACACGAAGCCTGCCAGTCAACCTTCATGGTTCACGTGAACAATCATGTTTCACGTAAAACCTAACTTTCAGATGTCTCCCATGAAACTCAGACACAAATCTCGTGTTATCCCAGTCAGTCAAAACATTCCCCTTACATTTATTACTGACGTCATCTGTCGGGCATAAATTAATGGGGAGAAAATGACTCACTACAAAAGGCGACAGGCCCAGATGGTATCCCAGCTGAAGCCATCAGGGCCAACATAAACACACCAACAGAATTGCTACATAGATTATTCAGTAAAGTCTGGGAGACCGAAGAAATACCAGCAGACAAGAGAGAAGGATATCTTGTGAAACTGCCCAAAAAAAAGGTGATCTACAGGAGTGTGAGAACTATAGAGCAATGGTGGTGCTGTCAGTTCCTGGAAAAATATTAAGTAGAATTATTTTGGAAAGATTAAAAGATGCTATTGATAAAATGCTAAGAGATGAGCAGGCAGGTTTTCGGTCAAACAGATCCTGTACTGACCAGATAGCCACATTACGTATTATAATAGAGCAAAGCATTGAACTGAACTCACCACTTGACATCGGATTTATAGACTATGAAAAAGCATTTGACAGCATTGATAGGGAATCTCTCTGGAAATTGATGGGGCACTATGGAATCCCGCAGAAAATTATCAACTTAGTAAAGGCAACATATAAAGACATGAAATGTCGAGTTCTTCATGAGGGAAAGATAACAGATGCATTTGAAATAAAAACAGGTGTGCGACAGGGATGGCTTTTGTCACCTCTCTTATTTTTACTGGCTATAGACTGGACTATGAAAACAGTAATTGCTAACACCAAGAATGGAATTCAGTGGACCCCTACAAAACAGCTTGATGATCTGGACTTCGCTGATGATATTGATCTTCTGTCCCATTCACGGAATCAGATGCAAGATAAATTAAATATACTTAATGCGAGATCACAGCAGATTGGACTGAAAATCCATAAAGGAAAGACAAAGATAATGAGAATATATCAGGCAAATAGTGGTTTCTCTTAATGGCACCCCAATCCAAGACGTGGAGTCGTACACCTATTTAGGCAGTAATGTAGTTAAAGATGGAGGAACTGATAGAGATATTGAAATAAGAATACAAAAGGCAAGAGGGGCTTTTAAAGCACTAGGGAATTTGTGGAGGTCAAAAGAAATTAAAAGAAATACTAAACTAAAAATTTTTAATTCTAATGTCAAATCAGTACTATTGTATGGGGCGGAAACATGGACAACAACCAAGGCATTTACTAATAAATTACAGACATTCATTAACTGGTGCCTAGGCAGAATAGAGGGAATAAAATGGTATGATAGATTAACTAATGTAGAACTTTGGGAGAGAACTAAACAGGCTCCAGTGGATCAGGAGGTGAGGAAAAGACGCTGGCGTTGGATAGGGCACACACTGAGAAAACAGAAAAACAGCATAACTAGAATTTTTTGCATTGGAACCCACAGAGGCATAGGAAGGCCAAAAAGCACACGGAGAAGACAGCTGGAGAATGAGGTTAGAAAGATTGGGAGGACATGGGAAGAGTTCCATGCAATGGCGAAGGATAGAACGACTTGGCGTGAGTTGGTTGAGGGCCTATGCTCCATTGGGGGATAGAAAGGCAGAAGAAGAAGAAGAAGAAGACGTAAGTTTGTCAGATTATGAACCTGTGGCTCTCCCTTTGTAAACACATGATTTTCTCATTATGTACACTTGTTCCTCAATATCTATGTGTACAAACAGCTTTATATTTACGTACCAAATGATTCTCTTTCAATGTGTGCAATCGCACGGACAAAAAAAAAAAAAAACCATGTGAAATTTGCGGATTCTTCCCCGCAAAATCGCTTTCTAAAAATGGAGGTGACCTCACCCGCAAATCATGTTGTCAGGGGAGAAGAACCTCTTTTAATAGTGAAAAAAATATATCTTTCAAAAGGATTGGCTTTTTTTAAATCTTGTTTCATGCTTGTACAAGTATTTTTTTGCCATTGAACAAAATATCTTTATTATAATGTATTATTATTATCATGATCGTCATCATCATTATTAATGCACTAACGGAACAATACATGTAACCCTAGATTGAATACTCGATAAATATGCTTAAAAATCCAAGCTGGATTTATCCAGGAAGAATGTATTATAACACTGACCACTTCACGAACATCTATCCTAACCTTCATCTTTATGCGGGTGTTCAAGAAACCGAATATGCAGACTATCTTGCTGACACTGCACTTCCTATAGTTATCCCAGTACAGGACAGAAGTGATGTTATCAATGCCGTGCGCATCACTTATCGTACCGAGGAGCATGCCAAAGGACATGACTCCGTATCCCTGTCTAGACTGATGCAAAAGGGGGGGGGGGGTGCAGCCTGGAGCTGCAAGAGATGAACATTTCACTAAGGGGATACGCCTTTTCATTAACCAACATAGAACAAGCGTCATCAGTCGTTTCACTCTAGTGGAGCCTTTGATGAGATCTGAGCACCTATGGATTTGTCCGGAGCGCTGTGATAATAATTCTTTCTAATCACTGATCAATAATCACTAATCTACCTAGATTAAAAAAAAAATATAGTTATAAAAACAATTTAAAAAAAAAAGGGTAAAAGGTAGCGTCTTAATCGCTTTGAAGTTATACGATTGGTTCAGATTTAGAACAGGATTTAGAAAAGCAACGATATTTTTTTCCAGGCTTTAAAAAAAAATTGTAAAATAAATTCTGTTTCCTCCACTGGGCAAACGTCTTTGAAGTTCGGTCACCGTTTTGCAACTTCTAATAACATTTTACCACAAAAGATTACATTTTCTGTATTTTTGGTGTTGGGGGCTGCGTGATCTCAAGGTATGGTGTCCGCCTCGAGTGCTAAAGGTTCCGTGTAAAATCCCCGATAAGAGCTAAAAAAATTTTTTTCACGTTGACTTGGTGTTAGGTAGTGAGATCGGACGCCCGTGTGCATTGTTGCGCTAAAAATCTATTGGCAGTTGGAAATCGAAAAGAGTAGCCTAGCGGAGTTGCCCAGACAAAATTTAGAGTTAAAAATCTACCCAAAGTATTTCAGGATCCTCGCCAGTGCTACAAAGCCTGTGCATTTTGCTGAGCTTCATTGGACTGATACTTGAGTTAGAAGAAGAACGGAGCACTTATGGGTTACACCCGTGTGCCAGGATGTTGATCCGTTGTTCAAAACCTTCAAAACTGATTACAGGCACCTTGCCTCTCAGAAAACATTAGGGAAAAGGCAGGAGAGAAGAGGGAGGGGTGGTGGTGGGGATGGGGGGTGGGGGCTAAATAAGGGGGGAGAGTTTTGGATGCAGCGTCTCAAGATTTTGTTAACTGTAAAATTAATTAAACTTATTATTATGATTTTTATGATTATTGGGAGCTCTGGTACTGTAGCAGCTGGACGATCGCCTGCGGATAGGGAGCTTGTGGGATGGGGCTTTGACGGCATCGAACTTTGTCAAAAATACCCTTGGCTCGTAGGTCAACCCAGATTTGAGTGGGTACCAGGTGAAGGTCCTGGAAAGTAAAAGCGGCCTTCGAGATGTTGACCACATCCTTTACTGAGTAGCGATTGGTTTATAAAATATAGATCTAGACCTATATGCCTATTCCGCCAGAAGGCGAGAAACTGGTTTCTTAATTCTGCTTTACTATTGTTGTTTTCTTTATCAATGCAAATTATTCAATCATCAGTTCTCTTTATGCACAGTGGCACATAAGGCTTCAGATAGGACTATCCATGCTTTCCTGTCCTGTGCAATCTTCAGTGCAGTTTTGAATGTCAGAGATGCCTCACGCAGGTCACTTTCCATCGTTCGTCTCCACGTTGTTTTTGGGCTCCCCTTCCTTCTCTTTCCCTCTGGTATACAAGTGAGAACTGTTTTGGCAGATATATCAGGATTCATTCTCATGTCTTGGCCAAGCTATTTCCATCTTCTCTTGGTTATCACACTGTCTGGGGTTTCTTGGTTTGTGGCTTAAAGTAGTCTGGTGTGTTTAAAATTGTATTCTACGTAGACATGTGTGGTGAAAGGTGGATAGCTTTTGTGCATCCATTTTGGTCATTCTCCAGCATTCTGATCCATAAACAAGAACTGGCAAAATGATGCTCTTGTAGAGTCAAAGTTTCATTCCTTTGCAGTAACTGTTGGATTTCCAGATTTGTCTCATCCTTCTAAAAGCAGCTCTAGCTTTGTTCACGAGTGATTGTATGTCTTCCTCTGTCCCTCCTAATAGGGACACTACACTGCCAAGATGTGTGACATTGTCGACTTATCGGTAGACAACAGATGGTTTGGCCATTTAACAAGATATGCAACAGACACGGCACCAGAGAGAGCAATATTATACAGATACAGCGGTAACAGACCAAGTGGTCACAGCGCAGAAGATCAACCGCGGAAATATCAGAGACACTGAAGAGCCTTTTCCTACCCTTACCTTGGGAGCACTACAGGGATAGAGAAAAGATGAGACTGAGAGCAACTCGGGTTCTCGGTTTGGTTGTACAGGTTTATGTGACGACTTTGAGCATTTGCATAGAGTCTGTTTTGCTGTATGGTAGTGAATCTTGGAATGTGAGCAAACAAATTAAGAAGAGTTTGGAGGCAACTGAGATGTTTATATTGAGAAGAAAGTTGCAAATAGTTTCAACTGTCAGAATAACTAACAATGATTGCCAGCAAATGGTTAATGAAAGTAGAAAATCTTCTTTGTCTTCTGCGTTCATCTGAAGATGTAATTGTGTTGCGTCCGTTCACAGCATGGCTGTGATATTTGCAACTTTCCACCAATACATCCGACTTCTGCGGGCATTTGTTGACCAGGTTAGCCTTTCCGGTTGAAAGTAGAATATTATATACAACAGCGAGAAGGAGACAAGCAACGTTCATTGGTCAAGTGATGAGAAAAAGAGCACTGGAAAATATCGTGACGACTGTAAAGATCACTGTTAGAATGCAGAGGCAGACCAAGAGAAACGATGATGGATGGCTTAAGACAGTGTCATGGAGGAATATAATCAGTGGAATTGATCCAGAACAACAAAGACCGGGGTCTGTGGAGATGCATGAACGCCAATGCCAGCTGGCAAGGCACCTGATAATAAAAATGTTTTTTTCACATTATGCTGCTGTTACTGGCATATATATCTAGACATAGCATCCCAGTGGGATGGAAATCGTTTTGATCATGTTTGGTGTCATCAACTCGCGTCTCTCGTCTAGCACTGACTGTATCCGGTGCGTCCATGGGGATTAGTGATCAATCCCATAAATGTTGAGCTGCGCTGAGTTGATTCAAAAACCGATATCTCATCACTCGGGTCATACCCATAAGCACTCCGTCCCTACCTTCAGCGGTCAGCGAAGAATTTCAATACCAATGGTGCCAGTCGCATTCTGATTAAATGTCTGTCGTCTCCAAGCTTCGATCATCGACCAGAACCCGCCGTCACTCCCCACTGCATCAGTAATGAAGATTGACTAACAGACAGTATCTTGACTCAAAAGCTGAAACACTTTGGTCATATCAAGTGGCATAGCGGATTCCCAGATTGAAAGGGCGTGAAGTTGAATCCAGAGTGAGAACTGCACACGTGGATCTGGATGAGAATTGAGTGAATGTTAACGACAAGAAATAGAACGGTGTTAAATTATTGTTTAGGCCAGCAGTTGTGCTCCACAATAAACCTGTGAAGTGCGTCAACTGTCATCGTCTGTCATATAAAGTTGTATGGCAGTTAGAGAAAAGAGCAAGCTGGCTAGAATGAACTGTGACATAACACTTAGACAGCAGAGCTAGAGTCGTATCTGCACAAGAGAGATTAAGTGCGGAGGAGACAAATTACACGTTGATTAATTATAGGTCATTTCCCCTTGGCGAAATTTTCATGTCTTGCATCTCCAGGTTGCACCCGCATGTCCATCAATCCAGACATTGATAAACAGCTTTGCCCTTTGTCGTCTTCGTGGGCAGTGCTAAAGTGTACTGGAGCAGCTATACAAGTTCTACCACCTAGAGTCATTGGCGTGTGACCTTTCATTGCCTTTCCCATAGGCATATTCTGGCATTTAGATAAGCATCAGTTATTTCGTTAGTTAATCGCCAGATAATTTCAACTGCACTTGGGACACGTTCATAAGTGCTCGGATCTCATCTTCAGTATATCTCTCAACGAGTGGTGACTGATAACACAAGTTCTAAATTATACTTAAAGTAATGGTACGAATTGCTGCTCTTTGTAATGACTGTCACAATTCATTTACGTGTCTCCAACCTGTATTAATCATCTTAGGAACAATTGACAATGTAATAATCAAAATTGATTTTAACAATGTAATCTAATCGACAACTTCATTCAAATGCAGCCACACACGTTCACGAACATAACACTAATTTTGTTGTTGTTGAAAAAGACTGCTTTATTATGGGTAGTTCGGAAAAAAAAATTGAGGGCAAACCAGACCAGAACGGAACTGAGTCTGTAGCCGTTTCTCTTGATAATAAGGATTTGACTTCAGAATTATGTTAAAGTGGGTCAGTTGAAAAATCAATAAACCAGATAGAAATCCGACTGTGTTGTAAAAATTATCATGGAATGATCTTTGTATCCTGGTGACGAGGGCAGTTGGCGGCTCTTAGCTCGCACGTTCTACTTGTTGAGTCAAACACCAATTGCTGTGGTGGGCTGCCCACAGGTAAATAATAGCCAAGAGAACATGGCCTGCGAATAGATAAATATACAGGTTATTAATACGATGGTCTTTCCATTTACACACCACCGGTTGAAGGTCAACTGCTTTGATAAGTTGGTTGGACTAGTCTACCGTGGTCGAGGTTATAGGTGTTGCGGTATCTCGTTGTCTTGCATTTAAGTTTTTGTTCCGAGAAAAAGATGGCCTGTGACATAAGTTTTTTCATTCTCTAGGGCGCTGTGTGTTAGACCCAGTATCTAAATGTGTTTGTATTGTTAAAAGCTCTGACATGGTAAAATATACAACACGCGATATCGGCGCCAGTGCGGAATAGCCCTGTGAGCTTGTGTGAAAGTCGGATCACTCGAAGCCGGCCTATTAGGAGTGAGGTAGGCTATAGGTCGACCAAACAGAAGCGGGCTAGTGTGTACCGGTGTGTAAATGGGAAGATCAACGAATTAATAACCCAAAACTTAAATGAACATGAATAATACGCACACACACACACACACACACACACACACACACACACACGAGCGTGTATATTTCTTTCTTCTTAGTGTTTACTGGTTGTAGATTCCGGTGGAAAGTTGTGGGTGTTCACTGACAGTTGGTGTCTGGTCTTGTTTCACATCTGGAGTATTGCGTGCCCATTAATAGATCTGACTTATGTATATGCATATCTTGGTTCCTCGACGCTATGGCAGACTGTACACATTCTTCGAAGGTAACTCCTACCCCCCCCCCCCCACAATTCACCCCCACCCCACCTCAGTTAGTTGCCAGCGGTGTCATGTTTGTGTCATAAGTAGATTTATTCTTTCTGCTGGCATATGACCCAGAAACCTTGCACATGTGTGTGTGTGTGTGTGTGTGTGGGTGTGTCTGTATATAAATAAAAATACTTTCATCGACCAGACTCTCTTCATTCAAAAAATTAAAGTATAAAGTATACAATGAGTAACAGATGTTAGTAGGGGTTGTGGCGGTATTTTCCGTGGTGGTAGTAGGGGTCGTGGTGGTATTTTCCGTGGTGGTAGTAGGGGTCGTGGTGGTATTTTCCGTAGTGGTAGTAGGGGTTGTGGTGGTATTTTCTGTGGTGGTAGTAGTGGTTGTGGTGGTATTTTCTGTGGTGGTAGTAGTGGTTGTGGTGGTATTTTCTGTGGTGGTAGTAGTGGTTGTTGTGGTATTTTCTGTGGTGGTAGTAGGGGTTGTGGTGGTATTTTCCGTGGTGGTAGTAGGGGTTGTGGTGGTATTTTCCGTGGTGGTAGTAGGGGTTGTGGTGGTATTTTCCGTGGTGGTAGTAGGGGTCGTGGTGGTATTTTCCGTGGTGGTAGTAGGGGTTATGGTGGTATTTTCCGTGGCGGTAGTAGGGGTTGTGGTGGTATTTTGCGTTGTGGTAATAGGGGTTGTGGTGGTATTTTGCGTGGTGGTAATAGGGGTTGTGGTGGTATTTTGCGTGGTGGTAATAGGGGTTGTGGTAGTATAAAGTATAAAGTATACAATGAAAAAAAGTACATAGAGCATTACCTCTCAAGAAATACTCCGTTGGAGCACGTAACGTAGCCACCCCTCTCGCAAGCTGGGCGACAAAATGCATAATCACCGTCACTTTGCCCCAAACAGCTCAATGAACTATTTTGAAGGCAAACTGTAGAAGAAAAGAAACAAATGACTGATTACACACTTATATTCTAGTGTCCATAATTATAAATCATAATTATAATAGCAAATCATAATTAAGTCAGGATTTATATAAAACCTAAAGTTGGGACATTACTAACGCGTCCTGGTAAAGGTTGCAGTAGCGTCAACGAAGAACTTGTATCGGATAAGTGGGTTTGAACCCAGTTTTCACCACATAAAACTGGACGGCCAGTGTATGGGGGGTGATTGTACAGCCCTCACTTCCAGTGAGGAAAGGGTTGCCAGCCACATTTTAGATAAAACAGTGGCGATTTCTTGTAAAGTATTTAAAAGACCTATGTTTATACTATGACGGTATTGGCGTAGTTGTGTCTTATGGTAGACTTTATCTATCATGAGCTTACTAACGAACCATCTGTCTGCATGACAGTTTAAAAAATGACAGATAAAAAGTAAAGGGGCCTTTTCCCCGCTGTTAGGCGCATAGGGCATTTGAGGTCTAGACCTTAATGATTTAATACCGATCGGCACAAGATGGGTGTTGTGGTCAGCATCACGCCGGCCGCCGCTACTTCCCGGGACTGCACCCGGTCGCAACTCAAGGCTGGGTTGACCTGGGCGCCAAGGTCATTTTTGAAAAAAAAAAAAACCCAGTCTGGCTCCGCCAGGGAGCGAACCCATGACCTTCCTATCTGCACGCGAGAGACTAACCCCCACGTCACAGCGACCTCCCAGTAAAAAAAGGTTCTTGACAATAAATCGAAATAATGTTAAAATACGATATATTTACCGCAGAGATTGAAATTCGCAAAGTTCCAAATTGAACGCATTTTGTGAATAGTATTTATAATATTTAGCAGAATTCCCTGGTATTAAAGAACAACTACTGCGCCTGCAAGAGAGAAGGCTAAGTACTCAGCTCACGTATATCATCAAGAAGCGGCTAACCACAAGCAGAGAAGCTATACATCTCTGTGCAGAACGCAATGGGGTGATTGTTAAATAATTTATCAATGCTCAACGCTGCAAGGTGACTCAACAGAAATCTTCTCGTGACCCCCTTTGGGGACAGCAATCCATGGGCTGAAAACCGGTCATGTATACCACATAGGAAATTTCTACAAAATTTAAACAAACAAATATAAAGCCAGACAGACAGTCAGTCAGTCAGACATACAGATAGCTAGACAAGACAGACAGAAAGACAGACGGACAGGCAGGCGGGTAGAAAGACAAACTGACAGAAAAACAGGCATATATACATATAGATAAACATAAACAAACAGATATAGTTTGACATTGTATATTTTAATTATAAAATATTTTACTTACCCGTAGTTGGCTGTGATGTTGTAGCAGTGGTTGTAGGGGCTGTGGTTTCTATTGTGGTGGTTGTGACAGAGGTTGTTGTATTTTCCGTGGTGGTGGTAGGGGTTGTTGTGGTATTTTCCGTGGTGGTAGTTAGGGTTGTTGTGGTATTTTCCGTGGTTGTGGTAGTATTTTCCGTGGTGGTAGTAGGGGTTGTGGTAGTATTTTCCGTGGTGGTAGTAATGGTTGTGGTGGTATTTTCCGTGGTGGTAGTAGGGGTTGTGGTGGTAGTAGGGGTTGTGGTGGTATTTTCCGTGGTGGTAGTAGGGGTTGTGGTGGTATTTTCCGTGGTGGTAGTAGGGGTTGCGGTGGTATTTTCCGTGGTGGTAGTAGGGGTTGTGGTGGTATTTTCCGTGGTGGTAGTAGGTGTTGTGGTGGTATTTTCCGTAGTGGTAGTAGGGGTGGTGGTTGTATTTTCTGTAGTGGTAGTAGGGGTAGTTGTGGTATTTTCCGTGGTGGTAGTAGGGGTTGTGGTATTTTCTGTGGTGGTTGTAGAGATTGTGGTGGTATTTTCCGTGGTAGTAGTAGGAGTTGTGGTGGTATTTTCCGTAGTGATAGTAGGAGTGGTGGTTGTATTTTCTGTAGTGGTAGTAGGGGCTGTTGTGGTATTTTCCGTGGTGGTAGCAGGGGTAGTGGTGGTATTTCCCGCTGTGGTGTTGGGTGTGGTTGTGGTTAATTCAGTCGTGATTGTTGTGGGAACAGTTGGGCAGCTGGCAATAGTGTCTTCAATGTTCAATTGACAGATTAGTCCTAGTACGACAAACAGAGTCACAGCCGTTGACTGGCGAGTTAGCACTTGTTGCACTGTCAATGTGCTGTAGTCGACCTCGCTGGAACAGACCACGCACCTGAAGTAGGTGTCTACGTTCCCGCATGTGTCATTTCCAGCCCCATAGGTGGCAATAAAAATAATTAAGCAAAGCTGTGCCGATGTAGGAACTGGGGATCGAAACCAAGACAGACATGGTCGATTTGATAAATGATTTTCCAAGATACACAGGCGTGATTATATAAATAACTATTAATTGCAGACAGGGTTGATTACATATAAGTGATTATCCAAGATACACAAGCTTGATTATATAAATAACTATTAATTGCAGACAGGGTTGATTACATATAAGTGATTATCCAAGATACACAAGCTTGATTATATAAATAACTATTAATTGCAGACAGGGTTGATTACATATAAGTGATTATCCAAGATACACAAGCTTGATTATATAAATAACTAATAATTGCAGACAGGGTTGATTACATATAAGTGATTATCCAAGATACACAAGCTTGATTATATAAATAACTATTAATTGCAGACAGGGTTGATTACATATAAGTGATTATCCAAGATACACAAGCTTGATTATATAAATAACTATTAATTGCAGACAGGGTTGATTACATATAAGTGATTATCCAAGATACACAAGCTTGATTATATAAATAACTATTAATTGCAGACAGGGTTGATTACATATAAGTGATTATCCAAGATACACAAGCTTGATTATATAAATAACTATTAATTGCAGACAGGGTTGATTACATATAAGTGATTATCCAAGATACACAAGCTTGATTATATAAATAACTATTAATTGCAGACAGGGTTGATTACATATAAGTGATTATCCAAGATACACAAGCTTGATTATATAAATAACTATTAATTGCAGACAGGGTTGATTACATATAAGTGATTATCCAAGATACACAAGCTTGATTATATAAATAACTATTAATTGCAGACAGGGTTGATTACAAATAAGTGATTATCCAAGATACACACGGCTGATTATATAAATGGTTATTTTTCACAGACAGATTCGATTTTATAAATGATTATCCAAGATACACCAGCTTGATTATATAAATGATTAATAATGACAGACAGGGTTGATTATATAAGTGATTATCCAAGATAGACATGGTTGATTGTATAAATGATTATCCAAAATACAGAGGGTTAAATATAAAAAGATTATCATCGACAGATAGGGTTGTTTACGAAGCTGATTATTCAAGATAGACAGTGTTGATTATATACAGGACTAGTCAAGATAGTGAGGAATGATTATGTCAAAGATGATCAAAGATCATCATCTTGAGCCCATGTTGAATATATAAATGATTATCCACGACAGACAGGGTTGATTATAAAATGATTTTCCTCGACAGACAAGGTTGATTAATAAAATGATTATACACGAAAGACAGGGTTGATTAATAAAATGATTATCCACGACAGACAGGGTTGATTAAAAAATGATTATCCACGACAGACAGGGTTGATTAAAAAAATGATTATCCACGACAGACAGGGTTGATTAAAAAGGATTATCCACGACAGACAGGGTTGATTGAAAAAATGATTATCCACGACAGACAGGGTTGATTATTAAAATAATTATATACGACAGACAGGGTTGATTAAAAAAAATTATAATCCTCGACAGACAGGGTTGATTAAAAAAATGATTATACACGACAGACAGGATGAATTTAAAAAATGATTGTCTACGACAGACAGGGTTGAATAATAAAATGATTATACACGACAGAAAGGGTTGATTATTAAAATGATTATCCACGACAGACAGGGTTGATTATTAAAATGATTATCCACGACAGACAGGGTTGATTATTAAAATGATTATACACGCAGAGTTGATTAAAAAATGATTATCCATGACAGACAGGGTTGATTAATAAAATGATTATACACGACAGACAGGGTTGATTAATCAAATGATTATACACGACAGACAGGGTTGATTAACACAATGATTATCCACGACAGAAAGGGTTGATTAATAAAATTAGTGTCCACAACAGACAGGGTTGATTAATAAAATGATTATACATGACAGAAAGGGTTGATTAATAAAATGATTATCGGAAATATTTTTCAGCAACGGACGAATGGGGGTTTGTCTTTGAGTATGGAGATTTGGGGCCGCATAGCTAGTGCTGCGGGTTAGGATTCGAAGTTGCCTCTCTCTAAAAAAAAAAAGCTATCCATCCCTACGGAGAAGAGGATTCAAACCCGGGTCTCCCGCATGAGAGCCAAGTCAGCTTAACTGTTTGGCGTCTTAGCGTTCACCAGCTGTAAACTCTGGAGCGAAGTATTGGTGTTTAGTTCACTTCCGCACTGTAGTCTTTTTTTTTTTTTCGGACACGAGTGTCGCTTGTATATCCTTTTTACAGACATAGGTTAGTTTCACGATAATCTCTCCAGGTTTTACACTTTACACTAGCTCACTTCTGAGTGGTCGAACTCCAGTCACCCAACCTTCGCCCACTGCTAGGGGGAAAAAATGGTGAGGGGCTTGATTGGTAATGTCCTTGATATCGCGTGCTGTATATTTTTGCACGCCAGCACTTTTAAAACTACAAAATCATTTAAAAACTGGGTCTAACCCACAACTCCCTTAGAGAGTGCTGCAACCTATGTCACAGGCATTCTCTTTCTCGGAAGAAAAACGAAGATGCAAGACAAGCATAGCCGTAACCCCCATGAACAGCAGACGAGTCTAAAAAAATGTATTAGTGAAACGTGACCTAGTTGGGCTAGGAAGATTTCTGTGGAACTAACTCAGATCTGGGTTACTGTGTGCAAACTGTTGGTTCGTCACCTCTCAGGCAGATGCCCTCTGACCTCAAAAAGACAAATCGATAATTTCCATCTTGACCACAGTTAGGCGCCGCAAGGCTTTACCAGTATGAGCCAACCATTGGGTGGGAGGTCTTTTTCAGCTACATCTCAGTCATCATCATTATCATCATCATCTTCATTAGTGATTAGTGATTAGAAATGATTATCATCACAACACTCCGGATAGATCCATAGGTGCTCCGATCTCCTCCTCAAAAGCTCCACAAGTGTAAAACGACTGATAACGCCTTTTCTGTTTTGGTTAATGAAACGGCTTGTCCACATAGTGAAATTTACATTTCTTGCAGCTCCAGGCTGCACCCCCATGTCTATCAGTCTAGACAGGGATACAGTCATGTCCTTTGGCGTGCTCCTCTGGCAGCGCATGGCATTGATAACATCACTTTAGTCCAGTGCAGGACCAACCATAGCAGCCGCAGTGTCAGCAAGATAGTCTGGACGCTCGTAGGTGAAAAAGATCTTAGCTCAAATGCACGTACTCCGTCGCGTAAGCGAGAATATAATAATAATAATAATAATAATAATAATAATAATAATAATAATAATAATAATAATAATAATAATAACAATAATAATAATAATAATAATAATAATGATTAAGTGCCTTGCCGACTTGCATTAGCGATCATGCATCTCCACAATCGGGGCGATCCGCGATGGCATTGGTTGACACCCTTCCATGCCATGTCAAAATACCGTGAATAATCCCCCCCGTACTGTGTTCCTCTGTCTCTTTTCCCACATGTCTTTCCAATGGTCACAACACGAAGTCAAACTTTACGGGTCTTCTTTATCTTCTTATTTACGTCCTCTTTTATCGCTTCGGGTGTCGAGGGAGATATAAGGTCCTACTTATTGCTTTGTGCTCTTCTGGCTGCTTCGACCATAGACACATTGTGGTGCTGTAGGGTTTCTCTGATGTTATCTTCCCATAATGTTCTTGGTCTACCTCTTGCTCTACGTCCCTCTCCTCTTTGGGTATATGCATTATATAGTATATCATTAAAAGGTATTCTCCCTAAGCGGGCAAACGTTACGGGTAGATAAACGAAATACAAAAGACAGTGAAGTTCAAACTAGAGACAGCATTACATATATAGATAATCTATTTCGGGCGAAAAAAAGAAAAAGTACAAGTGTTGCAGCAGGACACACGATAAAGACATTCATTACCTGACATTGTCATGGCTCCATCTGGTTCATCACCTGTTGTGAGCACGGTAGCAACAGCCGAGGCTACTTCTAAAGCCGCTTTCTCGTTCAACGTTTTGATATCTAGCGGACAATCCTTCCGTGGAACTGCAGTGATCGGTGCCAGTTGCGCAATGAACCGAGCATTGTCAGTATCGTTCGGCGTCCTGCCCATGAAACCTCCGGCTCTGGAAATGCATCTTGCAGCGTCGGTGATTTCTTGGCAACTCTCCTGGCTGCTTCCTTTAGTTCTTCGTTGGTATTTGGCCACACATGCTTGGTCTGTCGTGGCGTCGTTATAAGCTGGAATGTGAAAATGTGACTTCCTTAAGTGCTGCTGTTTCTTGGACTGTCAGTTTAAGAAAAAACATGTGTTGTGTGATTGGCTTAGTCTGACTGGTTCTGTGTGCCTGCCACTGTGTGATTATTACTCCTAATGTCTGGCTTTTGGGAATAGGTCTGAGTGGTAATAGGTTTTGTGTGCGATTAAGTCTGTGTGCGAAAAGGTCTGTGTGCAAATAGGTCTGTGTGGGAATTTGTCTGTGTGGGAATAGGTCTTTCTGGGAGTGAAAAAATAATATAAAAAACACAGACAAGCAAACACACGCACAGACACACGTACAGACATACACAGAGATGCACATACAGACACATACACACAGATAGATAGATAGATAGATAGATAGACAGACAGACAGACAGACAGACAGACAGACAGACAGACAGACAGACAGACAGACAGACAGACAGACAGACAGACAGACAGACAGACAGACAGACAGACAGACAGACAGACAGACAGACAGACAGACAGACAGACAGACAGACAGACAGACAGACAGACAGACAGACAGACAGACAGACAGACAGACAGACAGACAGACAGACAGACAGACAGACAGACAGACAGACAGACAGACAGACAGACAGACAGACAGACAGACAGACAGACAGACAGACAGACAGACAGACAGATAGATAGATAGATAGATAGATAGATAGATAGATAGATAGATAGATAGATAGATAGATAGATAGATAGATAGATAGATAGATAGATAGATAGATAGATAGATAGATAGATAGATAGATAGATAGATAGATAGATAGATAGATAGATAGATAGATAGATAGATAGATAGATAGATAGATAGATAGATAGATAGATAGATAGATAGATAGATAGATAGATAGATAGATTAGATATATAAGACAGACAGACAGACAGACAGATAGATAGATAGATAGATAGATAGATAGATAGATAGATAGATAGATAGATAGATAGATAGATAGATAGATTGATAGATAGATAGATAGATAGATAGATAGATAGATAGATAGATAGATAGATAGATAGATAGATAGATAGATAGATAGATAGATAGATAGATAGATAGATAGATAGATAGATAGATAGATAGATAGATAGATAGATAGATAGATAGATAGATAGATACCTGTGTTCACTTCTGACTGGGCGGCACCTATGAGAAAATTTAAAAGGAAACAATCAGTGAAACGGTAAAGTCACACGATGGACTGAAAGGTATACACACATTGACACGTACACGAACGCACGCTTTCACAGATACATACACCACCATATGCTTTTAATATAATCCCTACGAGAAAAATAAGAACAATTCCTGGGTTCTTATATCGACCCAACCGGAAATGAATAGCAGGAGTTATCCTGAGAGGTTTGTTTACTTATTCTAGTCCTTGTTGAGGTTTTAACTTCACTTCAATCGGGTTTCCCCATCCTTACTCCGTTCTTGTCTGTACCAGTGAAAATCAATTGAAATGTCCCTCATTGTCGCATTTGAAAAACAATGAACAAACAAATAGTCCCAGGAGAAATATATGAGTTGATTATAAAAATGATTATCCGCGACAGACAGGGTTGATTTAAAAAATGAATATACACGACAGACAGGGTTGATTAAAAAATGATTATCTACGACAGACAGGGCTGATTAAAAATGAATATCCACGACAGAAAGATTTGATTATTAAAGTAAATATACACGACAGAAAGGGTTGATTATTAAAATGATTATCCACGACAGAAAGGGTTGATTAATAAAATGATTATCCACGACAGACAGGGTTGATTAAAAAATGATTTTCAACGACAGACAGGGTTGATTAAAAAAATGATTATCCACGACAGACAGGGTTGATTAAAAAATGATTATCCACGACAGACAGGGTTGATTATAAAAATGATTATACACGACATGGTTGATTATTAAAATGATTATACACGACAGACAGGGTTGATTAAAAATGATTATCCACGACAGACAAGGTTGATTAAAAAATGATTATCCACGACAGAAAGGGTTGATTAATAAAATTAGTGTCCACGACAGACAGGGTTGATTACTAAAATGATTATCCATGACAGAAAGGATTGATTATTAAAATGATTATCGGAAATATTTGTCAGCAACGGACGAATGGGGGTTTGTCTTTGAGTATGGAGATTTGGGGCCGCATAGCTAGTGCTGCGGGTTAGGATTTGAAGTTGCCTCTCTAAAAAAAAAAAGCTATCCATCCCTACGGAGAAGAGGATTCAAACCCGGGTCTACCGCATGAGAGCCAAGTAAGCTTAACTGTTTGGCGTCTTAGCGTTCACCAGCTGTAAACTCTAGAGCGAAGTATTGGTGTTTAGTTCACTTCCGCACTGTAGTCTTCTTTTTTTTCGGACACGAGTGTCGCTTGTATATCCCTTTTACAGACATAGGTTAGTTTCACGATAATTTCTCCAGGTTTTACACTTTACACTAGCTCACTTCTGAGTGGTCGAACTCCAGTCACCCAACCTTCGCCCACTGCTAGGGGGAAAAAAGGGTGAGGGTCTTGATTGGTAATGTCCTTGATATCGCGTGCTGTATATTTTTGCACGCCAGCACTTTTAAAACTACAAAATCATTTAGAAACTGGGTCTAACCCACAACTCCCTTAGAGAGTGCTGCAACCTATGTCACAGGCATTCTCTTTCTCGGAAGAAAAACGAAGATGCAAGACAAGCATAGCCGTAACCCCCATGAACAGCAGACGAGTCTAAAAAAATGTATTAGTGAAACGTGACCTAGTTGGGCTAGGGAGATTTCTGTGGAACTAACTCAGATCTGGGTTACTGTGTGCAAACTGTTGGTTCGTCACCTCTCAGGCAGATGCCCTCTGACCTCAAAAAGACAAATCGATAATTTCCATCTTGGCCACAGTTAGGCACACAAACACAAACACACACACACACGGCTCACAGGGCTGCACCAAGCACTAAACTCAGGCAGTACCGTCCAAATTAGGACACTGGATTAGCAAAGCGCTGTCAGGAGCAAAAATAACTTCAAAGCTCAACATTCTGCCATCCCCAGTTCCTCCATATTAGACCTGACGTTTGTTTACGACAGGACTGCAGTCTGGAGAACAACCTCCTCAGGCATGAGCATCTTACGTGTACAAATTCCGATTAGAACAATTGGGCCGAACTGTTATACCAGGGTCCCGAAGTAATTTGACGTCCAAATGAAGCCTGGAATAAATGTCTAGGAAAGTTAGTCTTGTTTGTCTTGTCTTGTCTTGTCTTGTCTTGTCTTGTCCACAATTGACCCACAGCGTAGTGGTGAGTCGCAGTTTTCTATCCTGGGCCCGGTGTGTTGCACGTGTTGTTGTTAGTCCGTGTTGCCTCAGGATCTCTGATATATTGTCTATCCATCGTACTCTCGGTCTGCCTCTTGCTCTAGGGCAGTTAGTGCGTGTTGGAAATTAAACACCGCTAGCACCATACACAGCCTAAGACGCAAAGTGTAATGTTTCATGCAAGTGAGGTTAAGGTCCCTTCTCCACACCATCAGGCGTATTGGGCTCACAGGGCTAGACCTACATTTTATAGAAGATTCGGCACTGGATGGAGGCTTCGTCGTTGATCGGGTCAGTATTTAGGTCTGTCTTCTTTGATCGCGTGAACACTGCATAAGTCCTTTTCAGTTCTCTTGGTGGCGCGTAATGCTATACTATTTTATTTGGCGCACATGTCTAGTTACAATTATAACCAAAAGCTCCCCCTTTAAGCTCCCCTAGTTTATCCACCTCGCCCCCACCCCACTAATGCACCTACCTACCTATAAAATAACGTGAAGTCAACCCGTGGTGGGGCTGTCAAATCATAATATGCTGTCCATTTTGGGGTTAAGTATACACAGGAAATTTAAATAGTTAATAGTGCGCACACAAACAATACATTGCACAATTTATTGCCAGGCATATTTATCTGTATCTCGTACTACAGAGTTACATCAACATTAAATGAAGCACAACACTTAAAAAATCCAACTTAAATGAAAATATTTTTGTCGACACATTGTGTGTGTTTTGGCCACCTGGACGCTCACCGTAGTCATGTGACTTACCAGGGTAACTACAAATTTACTACGAATTCCTCCTGCTTACAAAGTAGGGGGTTGTTGATTTTAATTGTTAAAGCTTCGGCTATTTTCAACAGTCAAAAACGACACTGACCAAAGTTTGACACAGCCATGAACTGGTACCAGGCAAGGCCCTAGGAAGTAAAGGCAGCCGAACTGATGTTGACCACATCACCCAACGACTGCCGACTGGTCTATTTAGTATATGTTTAGCCTTATATGCCAAATACGGCTAAAGAAGTGGAAAAAAAGAATTCTTTACTGCCTACTCTTTGCACACTGCTGCATCTTTTCAAATGTGTCCCAATCTGTATTTTTGTTTTTATCTAATGATATTTTCGGTATTGATTTGCTTCTCTTTGTTCCCTTGCCTATGGTATTTCCAGTGCTACAACATTCTTGTAATTCTATATAATGTGTTCTTGGCATATCCTCTTTCCATCGTCTTCTCATTCTTGTTCATCTTCTTTTGTTAGCTTGAACTATCATCATGTAGCAGGTCCTTTGCAGGACGTCGCTTCCATCACAGTCTGCCTAAAAGAAACTCGGTCTCCCGCCAGTTCTCCCACCTCATGTTCTTTTATACTCAAGGAGTCACTTATATCCAGTGCCCATCTTCGTGTCAGTCGGCTCCTGCCCCTCCTTCCTGGTACCATGCCTTCTGCTATAATTTTTTCTAATCCATCGTGGCGCTTGATATGACCAAAATATTTCAGCTTTTGAGACAGGATGCTGTTTATCAGATAATCTTCCTTGGATCTTTTAAGATGTCAGTATTTCTCTTCTTCTTTGTCCAAGATTTTCTCAGAATCTTTCTATAGCATTTCAGCTCAAAAGCCCATATTCTCTTTCTTCAGGACTGAGAGATAGTCCATGACTCACATCCGTATTTAGCCACAGGAAAGATACATGCTCTAAAAATTCTAATTTTTATCTCCTTGCTGGTGCTTAACCATAAATTTTAAGGCTGTTCAATCTTTGCATTGCTTTGACCATCCACCTTTTAATTTCTGTCAAACAGTCTCCATTGCTGTTTATTATAGAGCCTAGATATTCACAGTTTGTGACATTTTCAATTTCCTCATCATTTATTGTTATTTTTGGGTGACAGCCAGTTTTATACGTGGGGTGGAAATACATTATCTATATTTGCAGTGTCGTATCCAGTTTGAACTTCACTGACTTGTGTAATTAACTCAGGGCCCGTAGAGTTTGGCTTGCACCCGTGTTTCTCTCGGCACGAAGTTTTGCCTTGATATGATGTCTTTGTAAACGCACTAATAAACATTCTTAGGAGAAGTTCGGAGCTCTTATGAGTGTGCTCAACAAGCACTAAAGATTATTCAAAAACAAAGCAAACATAATATATCATAAGCAAACAGACAATTTATTGATCAGCACTCACATAAAATAGTCTAAACACAGAAGGACACACTGGACAAAATAACAATCGATGGGTTAGTACAAAACGCAAGCGGAAATGGAGGAGGAGGACTGCACACTGAGCATCCGAATAAAACCAGGGATGCAGCTACAATATCAGCCGAAAGCCCTGTCAGAAATGTGATGCAGAAGTTCAGGCCACGAAGCAAGCAGCAAAGAAACTGCTATATACCAGTCATGTATCACATCCCGTGGTGTTCTTAAAGATGCAAGAACTGTACTTCAGGTGCTCCAATCTGGAAAATTACCTGGTATCGTGACCATACAATGAATAGAACATGTCAGCGCCTTGCTGCACGAACAAGTGTACTTAGACGAATGAACAACTACCTTATGGACGATTCTAAAATGTGAAAGTCAAGAATTGCAAGGACTTACCAATAAAAGCAACTAGCACGAACAGGAGCATATTGATACAGCTACCCATCATTGATTGCCTCCCTTGTCAATGTCAGCTCTCACGGACAAACCAACGTTACGCTTTGTCATTCTCCTCTAGTCTTTTATAGTGGGTACTCCCCAGGTCATGGTGCTCCCAAACAAAGCCCAAAATTGAAGAAGAGGGCTGTTAATCTGGCGTGAACAGGAAGACAAATTCAGCTGATTATCTTTAAGTGAATATGTTATCTACATAGATTATACTGACTGAGGGTAAAGTGCCGCACTTCTGGGCAAAAAAGATTGTATCAAATGCATCTTCGGAGCAAATTAATTTCTTATAAGAACAGTCAACGCTTGAATGAGATCAGGGCTATGCAAGAACATTCAACGCCTGAATGAGAATGAGATAAGAGCTAGGAATTTAAATAATGGTCTATTTGTACGTGTGTGCGTTTTTTGTTTTTGACATTATTTTTTTTTTTTTAATTTTATTTATAACTCAACGTCATTGGTCAACTCGGCCTATAATTGAAACACCATAAACTATTTTTGTGGGCATAGATAGATTGGCAGACTAATGTTAAGTTCTAAGACAGACAGACAAAAATACAGGGGGCTGGCAGACATACAGACACGATGAAATACATTCAGACAGACAAAACACGAGGTAGAGAGACAGAACGAACAATGAAATTGAAATAAAAAATTCAGTAGACAGACAGACAGACATAACGGCGGACCGAAAGACAGACCGACATCAAGGCAGACATACATACACATAAATAAACAGATAGATAGATAAAGGGACATACATTCAGATTAGATAGATGGATAGACAAATAGATGGGTAGATAGATAGATAGATACATATATAGATAGATACATTTTAAAGTTTGGGGGCAGCGTTAGTCGATAAGAGACTCGCTTTCAAATCCAGCTGCGACTCGCTACAGCCCGCGGCCGGTGTTCAAAACCTGGCGGTTCCCGGTGTTCACCCAGCATCTAGGTAATGAGTACACTCTGGGGTAAATAGAGGAACGTCACGGTAGCTACGGAGTTGCGTGCGGACCAAGACACAGGGGGACAGTTTCTTATCAGCAGACCGTACTGGTGGCAGAGCACTTATGGTTTATAACCGTGTGCAATGACGCTGGTTCACGTCTCCCGACTTTACCTTTAAACTTCACATGATTAAGTATATATATATATATATATATATATATATATATATATTCATCATCATTGTCGTATGGCAGTTTTGTCGCGCACCTTTACTAACGGAATATTTTCACAAATCCCTCAGGTGCTCTGAGACAGGAGTGTTTTGAATGGTGGCTCTCGTTCGTCTAGAGGCCTAACCCTCGGTTCAAACTTTCCATTCAACCGGTCTCAGGGATGAGGTGACACGAGCTCTGACTCCACAGGGTTATTATGAACACTTGGGTACCTCTCGGCCAGACGTCCCCACCACTGATTTGCCCCCAGACTGGGATAATGTAAACCCAGTCGAACAAGTAATCAACAGTGAACTTGACAAGATAAGACTACCTTTCTGAAGAAGGCAATGAATTTCAATAAAACAAAACTTTTCTACTAACCAGAAGACTGATGAACTATAACATAAATGTAATTAATTCACCATAACAAAGTTGACAAAAAGTAGCGTGAAGAATTCAAAAGGAAGATTCAAATCTTTGAATATCTAACACTAGAGAAAGAGTTTTTCTACATAGACACTTCAACTTCCTGGATCATCATGGCGGAGGTGGAGAATTGATTACTACGGCCTTTTTGGAGTCGAGCCATTTCACGACTATTACTTCGACTTATCTGATTAGATCTCGTAACTCCTCAGGAGGCCGGAATGGAGTTTCACACCACCGTACTTTATAGCACGACTTCACAGGAACGAAGCCGCTTCTCAGGATGCCGGAAAGGAGTTTCTCACTGCCGTACTTCCCAGCACGACTTCACAGGAACGAAGCAGCCTCTGGCATTGATCAAGGACAATCAACTCGAAATCGAAAGACGTCGACTCAAGTATCGTCCACACATTCAGCACAGCAATTCACCACACGTCAATCGCTTATTGGATGGTGGCAGATGGAACCACTCTACCAGACACGGACACTTGTTGGATCTTCAGAAATCCTGAAAAACGCAAAGCAACACTCATGAGCGAACCGTACCCAACGCACCCAGTTAATCAAAGTCCTTACTCCCTCCCAATGCTCAGATATACTTGAGGTTATTCCAAACCATGAAGGTTGTTTACCTCTATCTTGGAATCCATTTAGTTTCCTAGAGTGAGCACTAGATCAATAACTCGAATAGTTCCTGGATTCAGTCCTGTAGTGAAGGTTAGACAGATCTCCATTATTTACCCTCCCTTCTAAAATACCCTTTCCACTAATAGGGAAGATAAGGGATAGGCGATGAAGTCAAAACCAAGACCGACTGAAATATGTTCTGAAAACAATACGACAGTCTAAGCTTGTTGTGGTTACGAAGTCACCTAGCAACAGCGGATATGACGTCATGCCTGCCCAGAAGCTTCTTGTCATTCACAACGGTTCAGCGACTTACCAAGTTCTGATACCGAATAACAACAAATAACTAATCATACAAAGTTATCAATACCACAAACCCACTCCAGATATGTGGATTGATTAATCCTAAGAGGTTTAGAAGGCCATTTCGAAGAATTCTCCGAAAAATGTCAGCCGAAAGTGCATTCCAATCCGGAGCTCCCTTCGCCGTCTTCCATCGCAAGAATCGTAGTCAAACAGATTCGCATTATCAATCTGCTGACCTTACTTACCTACCTCAATTAAAAGTCCCTATGAAAACTCACCCATGATAAATGAAAAGAGAATGAAGAATCTTGTCTTTTTAACGGTCAATTGGCGACACACAATAAAAGCGACTGCCTCCAAGACCGGACCATAGAGAAGTGACGCACAAAAACACGTTCCCCAACTACAGCAGTTAGCGTACGAATCCCGCTCACGAATGCAGTGCAGTGGTCAGACAATTTATTTAGAATAGGCGTAGAAAATGTGTCCTAACGTGTAATTCGACACCAAAAGCCTAAAAGAGTCAATATCATAGTGATTTATAGGAATCTTTACTATCAGGACTCCCCCACAACAAACGAACTATATAACTATGGTCGGCCCATACTAAATCATAGTAACGATGATGATTTTGGGGGTGTTCAGCCTGTGGACCTCCCTACTGCGGCAGATGTGTGGATTCTGTCATGCGACAATCATCAAGAACTTTGCCTTGGCGCGGGCAATCGTGCCTCTCCACATACTGTGATCATCAACTGCATGTATCAGTTCGTGTGCTGACATCTCTCCATTCCATGACAGAGGCCGTCAAGAATCTTCTGAGCTGTTGTTTTTTTTTTTTTTTAGTAGTTCTTTCCATTGAGCTTTCCCGTGGGCACAACATGTTCATGCTTTCCATTTCTCATAACATGACCAAAAAATGCTGACTGTCTCCTTCTGATGTTTGTGATAAGTTGTCTTTGAGCCCTCGGCTCTTTCAAACTTTCTGGGTTGCTTTTTTTGCTGTGCATGGAATTCTAGGGATGTTTCTGTAGTAATTTTTAGGATGATTGGTCTGTAAAAGATAGGTCTAGCCCCATATGCCCAATAAGCTTAAGAGCGCGAAAAGGGGCACTTCACGTTTTTTTTTCTTGTATTAATTCTTAGCAAATATATATATATATATATATATATATATATATATATATATATATATATATATATTTATATGTATGTATATATATATATATATATATAAAATTATAGTTATATTTATGTATATACATACACACAAAAACACAAACAAACACACACACATGTATATATATTATACACATACACAAACACACACACACACACACACACATATATATATATATATATATATATATATATATATATATATATATATATATATATATATATTCACATACACACACAAACACATATACATGTATATGTATCCTATGATAAGTCTACAAATGTATGTAGAAATCTGTTGTATATATACACACACAAACACACACAAACACACACACACACATACATGCATATGTATCCTATGATAAGTCTGTAAGTGTATGTAGAAATCTGTTGTATATACACGCACACAAACACACACACACATATACATGCATATGTATCCTATGATAAGTCTGAAAGTGAATGTAGAAATCTGTTGTATATACACACACACACAAACACACACACACATATACATGTATATGTATCCTATGATAAGTCTAAAAGTGTATGTAGAAATCTGTTGCAGCTGTGGCTTGAGGTTATGTCGACATTCTCACTTTACCTTTTATACCTCGACTTTGGTGATTTACGATGCCTGTGGCCGCTAGACTATCGTCATCCAAATCACATTGTCGTATTTACAGTCTGGATAAAAGTGCTCATAAGAAACGTTGAAATGTAAGTGGGTTTTATTGACTATGCGCAACTAAAACTAACTAAGCTTAGTTGGGATATTAACAGGGATTATAATTTGTGCACTTGTAACATTTTCTGCAAGAGAAACACGTAACAGTTACCACTAATAGAAAAGAGCATTCACTACAAATGTTTTTATTTTACCAACATTGTATTACTAGTGAGTACCGTAGTCATTGACAGGAACAATAGAGAAAGAGGAATTTAAAAAAAAAAAAACCGAAATGAATTTTCCACGACGAATCTTACAGTACGTAGAACGTTGAATGTTAAATTTAGAAGAACCCCCCCCCCCCCCCCCCACCTTACAGCACTCGGGACACCCCCATTAGTCCCCTGCCTCACCAACAAACGAATATGTTCAATCCCGATAGCACCAGTAACTGTCTGATTGCATACGCGTTTCGCCCCTTCCCCTGAGTGTTGAGCATTTACTAAATTCCACTGGACCAGGTTGAGAACCAGATGTTTCACCTTATTCTTCACCCGTAGACATTACCCGGGGAGCGAACTCATGACTTTTCGATCCGCGAGCGAGCGTGTAGCCGCTCTGCCACAGCGACTGATTTACACGGCAAGAGGAGCAGGCGTAAACAGGGGGGGGGGGGGGATAAATACCTTGACTTTATTGATTCCACTAAACAAACAAACAAACAAACAAACAAAAAAACAGAGATACGACTGCTTCCTTATTTTAGATAGGTTTAAGAAATGCGAGTCATAACCACTTACAATTGTGGGTTTGTCACTGTCAATGATCCATTTATTAGTTCCCATCTGATTTTGTAGAATGCTTCCAAGGCAGTGTGGCGTGTAATTCTACTTACTTACTTCCAGTCTTTACTACTTTTAACTGTCTCTATAGTCAGCTCTACCATAACACATATTCACATTCTGTGTTACAAAGATTAACAATAAAGCTGTGCTTCAATACATTATATTATCAAAGGCTCACAAAGGAGAAAGTGATTGATGTTGGAAACCAGTTGTCAATTGTGTAAGCTCTACGCGCCAATAAGACATGCACCAGTCCAGGAAAATCTATTTGAGTACTGTGCAAGCAGTAAATTACGCCAATGGCGTATAAAGCAGATTATGCTTGTCTTCTTCAGTGTCCACGTTAAAAGAATGGTTAGCACGTTGTGTTGTAGTTTACAACATGGATGTGATATCTGTGTCTTTCGCCCTAACCTATCCGATTTATCTAAGAAACGACGCCATACTTTCTTGACAGACTGATTGGTTCAATATGGCTTTTGTTGATAGCTCCTCGATCGCATTTACTTTCCAGAACATTTCCATGTATCCATTCTAGACGATTTAACCTGAGAACAGAGATCAGTTATTCACAACCTTGTTCCTAACTCGAAACATGATTTTCTTAGTCATAGTCTCTTCTTCTTCCACGTCATCATCATTATCTTCTTCTTCTTCTTCTTCTTCTTCTTCTTCTTCTTCTTCTTCTTCTTCTTCTTCTTCTTCTTCTTCTTCTTCTTCTTCTTCTTCTTCTTCTTCTTCTTCTTCTTCTTCTTCTTCTTCTTCTTCTTCTTCTTCTTCTTCTTCTTCTTCTTATTCTTCTTCTTCTTCTTCTCTTCTTCTTCTTCTTCTTCTTCTTCCACTTCTTCATCATCCTTCTTCTTCTTGAGTATTCTTATCTTCTTCTTCTTCTTCTTTCTTCTTCTTCTTCTTCTTCTTCTTCTTCTTATTCTTCTTCTTCTTCTTCTTCTTCTTCTTCTTCGTTATCTTCTTCTTCTTCTTTCTTTTCTTTCTTATTTCTTTCTTATTTTCTTTCTTTCTTATTTCTTTCTTTCTTTCTTCTTTCTTTCTTTTCTTTCTTTCTTTCTTTCTTTCTTTCTTTCTTTCTTTCTTTCTTTCTTTCTTTCTTTCTTTCTTTCTTTCTTTCTTTCTTTCTTTTCTTTTCTCTTCTTTCTTTCTTTCTTTCTTTTCTTTCTTTCTTTCTTTCTTCTTTCTTCTTTCTTTCTTTCTTTCTTTCTTATTTCTTCCTAATGTACCTCTCGACCTTATTCAGTTGCATATTGTGACATACCTATGTGGCACTGGAACTTTTATTTCTCTCCACCCATTTCTGTATGATAGTACTGCTGGCATAGATGTTTAAAGACAATTTACTAAGACACAGAAACGTCAACAGATTATTAAAAATGACAGTTGTTACATTTGATATATTTACAACACTACTGTTTGGCACTAACAAAAGTATGAGCCCCAGGAAACAGATTATAAACAGCATATTTATAACAACACTGCTTCCAGTGCCAGAGATAAAAAAGGAAAATGTAAAGGACCCTTTTTCACGCCTTTAGACGTTTACGACATATAGGGCTAGACCTATTTTTTTAAACCAATCGGCACAAGATGGGTGATGTGGTCAGCGTCACGCCGCCCGTCTTTACATTCCCGGGACTGCATCCGGTACCCACTCAAGGCTGGATCGACCTGGGAGCCAACGTAATTTTTGAGAAAAGTCCGGCTCCGCCAGGGAGCGAACCCACGACCTTCCGATCCGCGGCGAGCGTCTAGCCGCTCGGCCACGGCAACTTCCAGTGCCAGAGATGGCCATTATCAAAGGCTTACTTACGTAAAAGGAATAATTGTGAAATGAGATGCGTTTAAAAAACCAACTGTCAGAGACCTACTTTACTATAATCACTTTATATGGCTTGTTATGTAGGCCAGGTAACAGACTTCACTACCTGGACACACTTAAGACACGCACCTGCTGAGTACAAACATAATCTTTAATGTACAATGAACAATTCAGCTATAGACACCTCAACTGAGTAGGCAGTTCCTATCCGAAACCGCCGGCGTTGAGCAGCTTTACATTCACTGGTCAACCCAAGCCAGTCCCCATGGATCTATAAGAAACACGACTCATAAGCTGACAGTTTATCAGTGTTAACTAAGCCGCCGTCTATTGCCACATGGGACTCAGCGGCACACGTAAGGTGAATGGCCTAAGCGTGACTGGGCAATGTTACCGCCATTAACAATGCGTGTCACACCTTCACTAACTGCTCAAACAAATACTGCATGGAATGTCTACTATACAAGGAACATTAACTCTACACTATCTCGTCGAAACATTAAATGGGAACACAGCCTATCAAAAATACTAAACACAGAAATCCTATTCAACTAACCTTCACTAACCTAATGTACATTTACCTAGTCGAAGCGCTACTTCTCGGGACGTCCAGTCTCACTACACGACTCAACTCCCCCAGTCCGCTCTGTCCAAGCTCTTTTGTTCGCCCTTCGCGCTCATGCCTCGACACGCGATGATGTGTGTTAATCGTGGTCCCTGGATTGAGCCAGTTTAACTCAACCCAGTTTAATCCGTGGTCAAGTTGCCCTGTCTCACACTGAGCTGTACTGAAGGTCAATTCGTTCATACGTGATGATTCACTATCATCACCACCGTTCATCCCATAGCCGAACTGGCCTCTGACATCCGCGCCTCCTTAGGATAGATACTTGCTGATAACAGACGTCTAAGTTCGTTGCCTAAGTCTGTAGTCAAGTATCACTATCGGGTATGGGATATCCACATGGTTGTGTCAACCTTTTAGTTATTTAAATCTAAGATTTCCTATTGTTACAATTCAATAATAGTCAATCCACTGATGTCAGGTCAGTGTTTATCTAACTTTGACATATTCATTCTTCTGAGTCAGTTACATAAGTTTCTTTGGGGACCGTATACACATACTGATAACTCTTCCATCTGTAGCTACCAATGATGTCAATACCTTTCACAAATATGCCACTATTTTCTGACACCTCCTGATCATAATGATGAAGACTAAAAAATATATATGTGGGTGGACAATCAACCTGCCCGGGATCCACTAACCCAACTTCACTCCCGTGCCTAGTTGGACGCCACCGAATGCACTTCCCAGCGAAACTTATATCAATGGTCATCATAGGCATGAATGACTCTTCCCCGAGTAATCTATGGTTAATATGGAAGCCTCCCGTCTTCCTGACATACCGTCGTGAATGTGTCTCTTTTCAAGCAATCTCTGCTGCGGACACTAGTCACACTTTCTGACCCACAGTGCAGTATAAATAGTAAACCCAAATGCAGCTTGTGAGACACATTCACAACCAACAGGGATGAGGTCAAACCTCCAGTGTATTTCCCCTGATGAACAACTTTTAGTGTAATCTGTGGTTACTCTCAGTCAATATTCAGAATAGTTATAAATATCAACATCTGTTTTGTAAATACCAAACCATTTACATTATGTTATTAATTTATTTCATTTAAAGCTTTTCTCGAAAAAAAATTACGATTAATGTTTAAAAAAAAATAAATTCAAAGTTCTGGAAAAAAAAAAATCCTAAAATTTAATTTTAA
The DNA here is from genome assembly GCA_905116865.2 of Candidula unifasciata. NCBI lineage: Eukaryota > Metazoa > Mollusca > Gastropoda > Stylommatophora > Geomitridae > Candidula > Candidula unifasciata. The sequence goes on along the minus strand of CAJHNH020008438.1, from coordinate 148,716 downwards.
GTTAGATACCGTCTGAAATCTGTAGTCTACAATTAGTCATGTTTATATTTCAATTACAATTACAGTTACATTTACATTATGTTTACATCTTTATAATTACTTAGTCACATAGTTCATGCAGCAAGTTGGCAGTTGCGCTGTCATCCACCAAAACCCAAATGTTGTTGACTTCACAACAAACAACACGTTGCATTTAACATTAACCTATTGTTTAGATTTCTAAGGAAAAAAAAACTAACTTTAACTTTGACATGAAAAACCAAAAGAAAAACTAACTTTTAACATTAACATGAAAAACTAAAAGAAAAAAAAAAAAGGAATTGTTATCTTTTATGTCTTAACTTATGAGAACAAAATTGAAAAGAAAATCGGAAAAAAAATGTTTCTCAACCCAAGTGACAAATGTTACAAATCAAAATAAAATAAAATAAAATAAAATATACATATACATTATAATTATAAACCAAAGTATTTCAATGCCAAATGAAGTGTAAGTATGAAATACATAATATGTATATATATATATATATAATACACCAAATAAGACGTACACATATACATATACATTGCACAACAGATATGAAATAACAAATCCAGTACATAAGAAATATAACATATAACATATATATTAGACGACAAATATCACACGTGACATATGTGGAAGGTTTAAGATGTACCGTTGAGTATGGTACTAAATAAGTTATCAATAGAGTCTACATTCTGGAACGGACAATTTGAAATGCCATTTCTTGAATGATTTAAATTCGCACTTTCAGTTGTATCACTGAGTGATGTAGTTCCAAATCAATGATCACTTGCATCTGCACACTGGAATTAACATGTTACAATGTCAATTCGATAGTTCAATAGCTTTTGCTAGTTCTGCACAACTTATCTTTTGACATTTATATGATGAAGGCTTCAATGCTGTAATTTAAAAGCACTAGACCAATGTTATTTCTTGTATGGTCGTTTCCGTAGAACTTTCAGAAGCATCAAACTGTCCTTTCTTGCCTTGAGTGTAGAGGCATTGTCAAACATAGAGTATACCATTTATTTGTAGTTCAGTAGTGCTAAGCACAGTTGTATTTGAAATCTGTGATGGCATTGGAACTGTCCAATTAAGTATATTGGCAATTGTAGGAATTCAATGCTTTCATACTTGATATCTGTAGATGTCAACAATCTGCTGAGGAGGTCAGCTAAGGTGTACTATGCGCCTTCAGTAGGTGTTATTTCAGACTGGTAAGTCTGGAGAAGCAGTGCCCAAAGTGCGATTCTGTTATTCTTGGGCGCTCCTGTTTTGATAACCAGCAGTGGTTTATTATCTGTTTGCAGTGAGAAAGGGCGTCCCAAAAGATACCTTTAAAGTTTGGAAATGCAGAAGACGACTGCAAGGCATTATTGTTCCGACGTTGCGTACCTCCCCTCTGCTGGGGTAAGCTCTCTACTGATGTAGCAAATCGGATGTAGGATATTGCGTTCGAGTTGTAATTCACCATCTGCAATATCTGTGACGTTGGTAAAACATCTGAGGATAAGATACAATATGATATTAAATAATTTTAAAATAGGAGTGCTGGGGAATTGAGTCTTGATCCCGGCGAAGGCCTGGTAAAGTTCTGTGTTCCACTCAATCGTATCGGCACATGCAGTTTATTAACATAGTTTTAGGATGAATTTCTTTTTGTGATTGATGGACCCAAGTAGGCTTCGGAATACCTTTTTACTTGTAGGGATTTTAAGGTGCAAAATGTTAAAAAAAATTTTTTGATCACTGATTTCCCTTTGAAATGTTATTCCCTAAAAGATCAATTTTCCCAAAACCAATTTCAAATTTAGAAAGTTTGACTGTCAGTTCAAATTCTTCTATTCTTTTAACAGCTGATCTGATTGTTGTTACACAGTTTACAACATCACCAATGACAATACATTTATGTTTTATGTAGGTGGCAACAACTGAAATAAAAATGGTTAATAGAGCAAATGTGGAAGTTTTTAGAGTGTGTACAATTTGTTTCCCTATGTTCAATTGAATTGTTTACCATTTCAAACTTTTGTTATCTGTGAGAACATCATCTATTTTAGCACACACACACACACACACACACACACACACACACACACACACACACACACACACACACACACACACACACACACACACACACACACACACACACACACACACACACACACACACACACACACACACACACACACACACACACACACACACACACACACACACACACACACACACACACACACACACACACACACACACACACACACACACACACACACACACACACACACACACACACACACACACACACACACACACACACACACACACACACACACACACACACACACACACACACACACACACACACACACACACACACACACACACACACAGGGACATACGTAACACTCACAGATACACCGACACACACACAGAAACGCCCACAGACATAAACACAGACACACTGACACAAACAGAGACACACGCACAGGCTGACATTATCATAAAGAAACACCCATAGAGACACATACAGATACACACGAAGACACACATACAGACACAAAAAGGCACAATTACCTACATATACACATCCAGTTACATATACGTTTAAAAAAAAGTAAAAACCTGTTCAACGAAACACCTATGGTTTTTATTTGTTTGATTTTGTTCATGTTAACACACAAGCAGTATGTTCTAGACTGTAGTGTTCTTCAACCAGTGGGCCCCGACCCATTGGTTTGCTGGGGTAAAGTCCGTATATTCGACCAAACCATTCTGCTGATTCGCGTAACGAGTAGAGCAAACTATAACACACAGTTTGACTAGAGAGCTCAAAGGAAGAAATGGAAAAGACACACACAAACACAACCGAATGTTTTGACAAAAGTCTATATTTAACAGGGTAATAAAACTGTGACTGAAATCTCAACGGACAAGAAAGGCTATGTAAGGTCGTTCGACCGGCTGGTTGAGAACCGATGATGCAGACGACTATGGCGGTAACATTAGCTACACTGAAGTAGACTAGAGCACCAATGGATCTATTTGAAGTGCCATTGTGATTGGCGTCAGTATTCAAAAACCACTACTACTACTTATTTTCTCAACTCGTGGAATGCCTCGCAACTTTGGACAGGAAGCGATCTCTTGTACAGGCCCTTCTTTTCCTTTCGTTTGTAGTACTTTTCAGCGTCTCTGAAATTTCTGAGGTCCATCTTCTGCGTGGGCGACGTCTGGCTCTGTTACTGCTGTATCTGTATAACATTGGTCTATATGATGCCCTATCTGACGCCACAGTTGCTACATGACCAAACCATTTGACCTGTTGTCTACCGATTAAGTTTAGTATTTGCTTTGTGCTAAATCATCCTGATATAATCATTCCTAATTCGATCTTTCTTTGTTACATCTAGCACAGCGTGTTCTAATCACAAGAAAATAAAGAATAAGTTGTAGAATGCCTTGAAACTCGAAAACTGTACATACTTTTGAAGTCAGCTGTAGCAACATTTACACTATACACAGAAGATACAAACCACACAGAATAATGTCACTGTGCCTGCAATGAGTTTTAGTTCTGCATCAATTCTATCGTGGGTTATCAAGGGGGCGGTGTGCTTGAGCTCTTCACCGGCCTCCCATTGTTTCTAGACATGTAGGGTCGATCATGGTGGCCACATTTATTCCCTCTCAGACCACTCAATAAAATAGCAACACGATCCGTTGGCATAACTGTAAACCATCTTGTTTAGGACAAAGCTATAGTTCGTTCAACATCTCATGAACACACTTGCAAGCAATTTTTTTTCGGAAACTGCCTGTTAGATTGCAAGGATTTTTTTTTTTTTTGTTTGTAGGCAGCCTTAGAATATCCATAACGGAAACATAAAAATGGTATACTTTAGTTTATAGATGCTCAGGTTGCTGAATACCAACATTTTTCTTTGATATTTTCGAACCATTGTAAACAAGTGGAGTGAACATTTAGATTTCACAGTAAAAATCTGAATTTCCGGGTCTATTTTGTTTCAGAGGCGTGTCTTCATAATACATTGACAGGGGAAGTAAATTCATTTGTTGTCATTTATGTTCGGAGCCGGACTCTTTTCAAAAATGACCTTGGCTCCCAGATCGACCCAGCCTTGAGTGGGTACCGGGTGCAGTCCCGGGAAAGTGAAGGCGCCGGCGTGATGCTGACCACATCACCCATCTTGTGCTGATTGGTCTATAAAAATAGAGGTCTAGCCCTATATGCCCTATACGCCTGATTGCGTGGTAAAGGGTCCTTTACTTTTTTTTTAAATGTTCAATTGAGTTGAGTTGAGCTGAGTCAAGAAAGACATCACAGCACTCCCATCTTCAGCAGCCAGCGCAGAGTTCCAGTATTAATGGTACCGGACGTAATCTGATTTTATGACCACCTTACCATCCTTGTAATGTGCCGGCCAGGCCCTCTGGTCACACCCAGGGGTTTCACTCTCTCCATTCTATGCTAATCTATTTTCTCTTATACTTGTTCCCAAAGGGCCTTGACCACATCTGCCTTGTCATGAATCAAGTCATCACCCAATGCTGTAGATCTGGCCAGTCTGTCTGCCTGTTACGAGTAGTGAGGGATTTTCAAGTTATCGATATTCTTTCTTTGAGTGGAAAGAAAAAATACAACTGTTGATGAGGGTAATGTTTGCTTCAGTTTTTGGATCAAAAATTGTTGCCGAGTTCTTCACATCTCCAATGACCCTTTGAAGTAGCTAGGACGTTGTTGAGGACGATTTTCATCGCAATGTTAAGAGAAAAGTCATGTACATTTAGACTTTTGGAAACGCTGGTGATATATTTAGTAATGTCTGCTATTTAAATCTATGGTGCTTTATTAATGTCCTACCACAAACAGGGAAAAACCACAGGTCACAGGACATTCTATTATTTCAGGGGGTGGTAGATAGGTTGCCTGCAGTCGTGAGACCTAGACTGCACTCTCTCGTGGGACATAGGTGGGTTGGAGTTAGGCCCAGTTCGATATGTTTTTGGTGTGGTTAAAAGCATCAGAAAGCCGTGAAACCCAGTCTTACCACCCTCTAACAAGTTGCTGTGTCCTGTGACGTCATCAGGGATATGATATTTATAAAGTACCAAATCTATTAGGGTTTTGACGCCTTTAGAGTGCTCTGAGGGACTCCCTCTCAGTTTTCCTGACCGGCTGATGTCTATTTTAACTCTAGCCAATCGCTGGTACAGGAAGTCTCCGCTCTAGGAAGCCATGTCTTTGAGTAGCTTCTTCTTGCTAAATTTTCTATCCAAGCTGTCCTTCAACACAATGTTGGAAGTACGGGCAAGATATTTTTCAAGCAGAACACTAGGATAACATTAAAAATAATGTTAACGATAAGAATTATCATAAGTAGGATCAATGTAAAATTTTTTTGTTTTGAAAGTTGAATATTCATTACTAATTCATTCTGTTACACGACATTGAAACAGGTACGCATAGTCAATCAAAGTGATCTTTCTTTTATTTTTCAACCTCTGTTTCTACCCTGGTTCCTTATTTGTATTCACTGTTACCGACAAATCGGGGCGGATACCGCCTCCCTGAACCTTCTGAGCGCCCCTCAGATTTGACAAAGGCAGCTAGGGCTTCCGTGAACAGTCCGGGCGTCCTTTTGGGGACGGTAGAGCCCACTTTGAGAAACACTGGTTTAGGAGGTGAAGGTGCACGGCAGTGTTTGGATTCTTCTTAACACCAACGATTGCGAGAATCAAAAACCATCCTCCGTAGCGATGAATCCTCTGGACATTGTCTGAAATTTGAAAAGAACATATGTATGTATGTATATAGCAGAAGGCATGATACAGGAAGGAGGGGCAGGTTCCGACTAACACGAAGATGGGCACAGGATAATAGTGACTCATTGAGTATGAAAGTACATGAGGCAGGAGAACAGGCGAGAGATCGAGTTTCTTTCAGGCAGACTGTGATGAAAGTGACGTTCTGCAAAGGACCTGCTACATGATGATGATGATGATGATATATACATTAAATGTACAGGGCTCCGGACGTCGCCTGTGGCCTTTGCGTTGCAAACGCGCTGTAAGAGGGTCTGGGGAAGGAAAACGAAAAAAGCTCAATCCCCCTACTGCCACCAAGATTGTTTATACTAAATATTAAAACTGTTTTAAAATGTAGGTATACTTAAAGCACATTGTAAACTTACACATGTTGTTGATGATGTCTGTTATTAACATTATCAGTATTATTATTATTATGGATAGGCTGAAGCGATGGCATGGAGGGATATCATCAAGAGAGCTGTTCCAGGCAACCAGGGATCGTGATCTGTAGAGACGCATGAGCGCCTACACCAGTTGGCAGGGCACATGATGATGATTATTTTTTTTTAAAATCTGCTTTACTGACGTGTGAATAGAATAATATATGCACGAAGTGAGGCAACAAGGATGGAATGTAAGACTAGCACCTGTTCCCAATTCTTAACCCTTTGAAAATAAAGTTCGCTCGTTCGTTCATTCGAACTTTTGTAAGGAGACAACACTGCCTATTTAACCCCACCCCCGCCCCCCTCCCCGACCACTTTATTTCATTTAAAACGAACATGTATAGTCTAATTTATATTATATATATATATATATATATATATATATATATATATATATATATATATATATATATGTGTGTGTGTGTGTGTGTCTGTGTGTGTATGTGTGTCTTTTGTTCATACATATCATGATCATCATTATTCTATTGTGTTAATTATCTGTCACATAGGGTTTACAGTCTATTCCTCCATTCCGTTTATCCTGTACAATTCCTCCCATCATGGAAAGAATGTATTCCACCACCCTTGGCCTCGCTCATTAGAGAGGAGCTGAGTCAAGAACTGACATCACAGCACTCCTATGCGATCCCCGTTCTCATCTTTAGCAATAGTCAGCGCAGAGTTCCAATACTGATAGTAAAAAGTAAAGTAAAGTTCCCTTTTCACGCCTTTCGGCGCATCGGGCATATGGGCAGAGCGTCCCATATTTTTACAGACCATCAGCACTCTGTGGATAATGTGGTCAGCATTACGCCGGCTGTCTTTACTTTCCCAGGACAGGCCATCCTGCTACCCATTTTAGGCTGGGTCGACCTGCGACGTCCCATACCACGACAAAAATCCACGCAGCCTGCAGTGGGCCGGTCACAATCTGGTTATATGTCCGTCTTGCCTTTCCTCTGAGTGTAGTGAGCCGGCCAGCGCCCGTATTTACACCCAGGTGCCCTATTCTCTCCGGGCCATAACAATATTGTATCGTTTTTGACCCCGCAGCGTGTTCTCAAATGGCCCTCACCACATCTGCCTCGTCATGTATCAGTTCACCACCCTGTGGTGCAGCTCCAGCCAATCTATCTGCCTGTTCATTCTCATACCACGCCAGCATGGCCGGAGAAAAGATCCAAAGTATGCTCACTGCCCGTGAACTTCGCAGTGAAGTTTGCCACTTTGCTCGAAGCATCCCTGTCTTTACCTTTCTCATCATGCTTTCAGAGACTGTTACAATTATGACGTGTAATCATCTTGTTCTCCAGCCACCGGAAAGCTGCAGTTACCGCCCCTAGCTCCATTCTCATGCTTATGAACGTTCGTCTACAAATATGATAACATTTATTTAGCTATGCTATTCCATTTATTCGATATTATTATTATTATTATTATTATTATTATTATTATTATTATTATTATTATTATTATTATTATTATTATTATTATTTATTATTATTATTATTATGATAATTATTATTAATATTATTATTATTATTATTATTATTATCTCGTTCTTATTTTTTTGTCCATTTGATGACGTAAATGCTTTGTATCTGTTTAAATGATGCGATTTTTGCGTCTTTCCGTCGACGCATGAGATTTCTGCAGGCATTTGTTGTCCCTGCTAGCATTCCCTGATATTCTTTTTCGCCTTCTTCGTAATATTGTTATTATTAAAACGTAAATAAGGCTTAATCCCCAACAGGTACCAGGCCCTATTTGAAAGGTTTTATTTGTATCCCTGCGACACAGTAGTGTTGACCACAGAACCGATATATGTATAGTTCATTCATTCATTCATTCATTCATTCATTCATTCATTCATTCATTCATTCATTCATTCATTCATTCATTCATTCATTCATTCATTCATTCATTCATTCATTGTCTCATTGTTCAACTATGTGTCACATAGGGTTAGCAGTTAATTTCTCCATCCTGTTCTATACTCTCAGCCACTTCGAATACATGGATAGAGTTCAGCCCAGCCCCTTTGGCTTCTCTCATAAACGTTCCCTTTACGGTTTCTCTTGGACATCAACATCTTACTGCCTGTTTGGCAACTAACTTAGTATCGACAGATTATCCTCACTGCACACCGCACAAGTCAATAGGCCAATGGTTTCCATCTTCAGGATATCCCCAAGCGTGTGGTTTGGGCTTCGAGGTTTGAACAACAGATTAACATCATGGCACACGTTTAGTAACCTATAAGTGCTCCGTTCTTCTTCGAACTCAGGCCTGAGTAAGAAGAAGCTCAGCACATTGCACATGTTCTGTAGCACCGGCGAGGATCCTGAAATACTTTAGGTATATTTTTTAACTCAACATTTAGCCCGGACAGCGTCGTTAGGCTACT